>VUQK01043378.1:58425-69518 GCA_015106715.1 Bujurquina vittata | reverse complement strand
CCCAACTTAAACCCCCTTGGGGGAATTTACCCAGTAAAAGGGGGAGCCCCCCCCCCCCCAACAACAAACAACAGCTGAAAGAGGCTGTGGTGAAAGCCTGGAAAAGCATCACAAAAGAAGAATGCAAAAGTTGAGTGATGTCAATGTGTCAAAGGCTTGATGCAATTATTACAAGCAAAGGCTTTGCAACTAAATATTAATATTTATTCACGTTAATCTATTTTGAGTTTATATGCTCGAAAACGTTTGCTCACATGCAAAATGGGTGGGTTCAGGCAAAAGGCGCTATCTTCTGTCAGATCCAGATGTAAATACCTAGTAAATATTGCGTAACCAATGAGGATTGTAAGGGGTCTATTATTCTACCCCGTTTGCAAATTATTAAAAAAAAACACAACTGAGTACTTTCAGACTTCTAACGTTGACTTCCACATAGCAGAACATGTATAAGATTAATTTATCTAAAAAAAAAAGTGCCTTTGCAGATAGCCATCTTGAAACAGGCCACTATCTTGCATTTCCAAATGGCTAATTGGCTTTACCAAAAAAAAAAAAAATTGTAAAGAGTTTATGTGCCAATTTTGAGGAGAAAGAGAAAAGAAAAAAGAGGAGAGAAAAGAAAAAGAGAATAGGGAGATAAAAATGTAATGAGATATGCCGCAGTGGCGTAAAAACCCATGGGGAGTGACAACAGGTGAGTGGAGAAAACCGCATCACATGAAGTCCTGGATCAGTGTGAGCTCAAAGCAGCCTATAGCAGCATAACCAAAGGATGGTATATTATCAACTCAAACATTTTAACAGCGTTCAAATTATGTTATAGTGGAATGTGGATCATTCAAAAAGCTTTGCGTAACACTAGCAGCTTGCTAACAAACAACTAACATTAGTTTCTTAGCTCTAACTAGATACAGGGTGCTAAAATAACCCTTTGACATTGTGAAATCCATTGTTTTTCATAGCATGGAGCTGACTGTTGTACACTGTCTCCATTGTACTCTCTGGACTAAATGGAAATAGCCAAAATTGCAACAGGAGTATTAAATATCTGACCTGGAAACACGATTGACAATGAAGAGGAAGATTCCCAGAGGCAGGATTGAGATGAGAAACCAGGGGAAGACAATGGCCACCATTCCCAAGCAAAACAGCACCAGGGACAGGTTCTGCAGCAGCATTTCGGCTTGCATGGTGAGACGCACATCCACTGTGGGGAAGAGAAATAAACTAAATCTGATGCACTATGAAGAGTTTGAAAGAAATGTTCTCTCTGTGTCCCACTAAGTGTCTTTTGTCAGTAGAAAATCTATGAATAGCAAAAAAACAGCAGAGTCTGCAAAAGTATTAAACCCAACCATCCAAAGAAACAACAGCTCACAAATCAACATGTCAAGCAAAGACACCAGTGAAGTGGATAACAGAGAGCCACTCACTAGGGAAAATACTCCATGTCAAATCACACTGTGTCTTGGCACTACACCTTGTCAACCAGGGTGACTTCACTGACTGAAAGCTCTCCTGGGGGGAAGGTTCCCAGTCAAGACAAATCAAGCCTCACCCTCGTCCATGTCCCTGGAGAAGCGGGTCAGGATACGACCCAGAGGTGTTGTATCAAAAAAGTGCATAGGGCTGCGGAGGATCCGGTTGAACAGCTTGTCGTGGAGCACAGAGGCAGCCTTCACCGTGCACTGTCAACACAGACAACATGTTGTGCTTGAACATGAGACTTGGCAAATGTAAACAACAACTTTAGGAAACATATGGAAACAATCATTGCTTGGATAAACAGACAGTTGGAGGGAAACTGTCAGTGGACTCCGCTTAAAACCTCAAAGCACATGATGGGTAAATATAGTGGAACACATATGTTGTCTGAGTGTTATAAATGCTACATATGCTAAGCATGTGTACACTGGTGGGTAGCCTTGTGCCTTCTTGCACAAGGCAGTGCTGTCAAATCTTAATTTATAATGAGTTTCTGAGAGGCTGACATAAAGGTCATGACCTAATGCGCAAGAGACATTTCAACAATTGGAGAGAAATTACATGTGGCAGCAGAGAACAAATTAATTCTATTAATGGAATATTTAACACTCACAAAGATCTCATCACAGCTAGAGGTAAAAAAAGATTAGCCATCTTTGAAAAATTAGCAATTTCAAGTGGCACACATTAACGTGGGGACCTAACCTCTGCAGCGCAGTGTCACGATGGGTTAGCTTGAAAATGAGGACGCACACCCGAGGGAGTGCTGAAACACAAGAGTGCATGTGTGCACATGCACACACACACACAAGTTCTTTTTCTCGGTTTCCCTCACAAAAAGACAGATTGACGTGCACGCAGCCGCTGTAAAGTTGTGAGACGCAGCAGTGGACAGATAAACGGACTTGGCCTGCAGGCATTTTCAATTATAGCACTGGATCCATGAGAGCATGAACAAATGACAGTGCAGACATCCAAGGCGGAGCACTATTTAGCTGTAAGCTACTAAACTGTCAGAAATTTTGCTTAATTCTAAAGTTCATCAGCGGTTAAGGGGACAGAAGGGGAAAAAAGGAGGGAAAGAGGCTTACCTTCACAAACACCACCCCTCTGGTTGTCTTCAGAAACAAAACCGCTCCCATGGAGATGATGTAAACAGTTGAATAGTACTGAATATGAGGGTTGAGTCTCATGCTGTTGCTCGCTATTGTTTCATTCACTGAGATTAATGATGTGTTCTGAGGGCAGATGGAGCAACAAATTACAGGCTGACAAAAAAAAATCCCATTTGGCCTCTAATGAAATTGAGAAAAGCACACTTTGGCTCACAAAGAAAAAAAATAAAAATCATGAAAAATCAGTCCGTTTGGTGGCGTTTGCCATTCCAAGCACATTTGTCAACAGCAGCCGAATGCTTAGCTGCACATCTGTTTCTTCACTGCTCACTCTTGTTTTTAATTAAGTTTACCGAGGTGCTGTTACTTTTTTAATCATGCACATTCAGATTAATGCTCAGTCGGCTGCCACAGCTCATTCAAGCATAGTAGCTATTTTTCTTTTGGGAGCCAAACACACACTACAGCGAGGCCAGTATTGTAGGAAAACAGAGTCACCTACAACTCACCCCGCTGCCCTGTCTGATCCAGTGGCTCAGCCACCAGTTACTGAAAGCTATGCAGCCCGTGGTGGAAAGGAATAAGAAGACGTTGATGAAGAAGACCACTGGGCCTCCTGCTGCTTTGATGTAGGCTCCATAAACAGACCACGCGACTGATCCAGAGCTTCTCTCTTCAGCTTTCATCAGTGGTTCTAAAGAGAAAAGCCAGAAAGAACATACTTAGGAACCGGTCTCACTGAAAACAGCAATTTACATGTGAAGCATGAAATGTGGCAGAGTTTCTCACCCCCTTTCTTGCTTTCCACCTTTGGTCTGACCTTGACAACATCAACTGCACTGCCAGCCTCATTTCCACCTGCCCTCTGCTCTTTGTTTTTTAGTTTCTCGTTCACTAGATTCTGAGAGACAAAAAAGGGGAGTGGGGGGGGGGGTTTGACACATGCCACCACCAGAAATCAAAAGCCGTAACCCTGGAAGTTATTAAAGCAGAGATATTGGTGACATGGTCTTTAGCAGCTCACCAGTAAATCAATGTATACATAAATAATTAAAGGTTTTGTATGTGTAACCTGCATTAACATTTCCTTGGTCCAGGGCTCGCCTATCTGGGCTTATGAATTATTCACCTTGTAATGTTCAGTTTTATTGTGTAGTGAGGGCAAAGATGCCTTATTCAGAAGAGTTGGCTTTGTTCCTCGCGTGCTCCTGGCCTTACCTCCTGTTGCATGCTGTTGAATAGCATGGCATAGTCACGGTCTTTAGACATTAGCTGGGCATGGGTGCCGTGCTCAGCAATCTGGCCGTCCTTCATCAGAATAACATCATCACACTCAGGCAGATACTAAAAAATAAGTACATAAAAAAAAGAGGAAAAAAGAGCAAGGGATTCATTTTGCAGACATTCTGTGGACTTCTGAAGGTTCAAAATTTTTATTAGTTGATTGCTGTAGTTTGTGGAAGCAAAATTCTTCATCATTAAAAAAAGCAGACTGACAGAAAGGATTGAAAAAAATTTTAAAGAGCGGAAACTGCAAAAATACACTGTGGTTAATTGTTGGAATTTCACAGGCGATGCTTACCTGGAGCTGGTGCGTTACAAAGAGTATGGTTTTGCCTTTAGCAGCACCCTGAATGGCTTTACTGAAGATATGGGAGCCCACACAGGCATCAACGGCACTGAGAGGGTCATCCAGGAGAAGAATGGGCCGCTCACTGTAGATTGCACGCGCCAGGCTCACTCTCTGACACTGCCCTCCACTCAGGTTGGCACCCCTCTCACCAATCTAAAAAGAGAAAATAAAAAGAAATTCTTCACAAAACTCTGCTCATGCTGAGCTTGAGTTAAATTTATTGCAGAAACTGATACTGCTGTGCATGATATTTGAGAAATCAATGTTTTTCAGAGCTGACATTTTGTTAAAAAGAAACAGATACCTCTGTCATGTCTCCATATGGGAGCGCTGCAATATCTGGGAGAAGACAGCATGCTTCCAGCACTGCATTGTATCTGATGTGGAAATGAATATGCAAAATTAGAGATAAATTTCCACGTTTAGGGCTTCTTCCTTTATAACATGGTTATACAATAGTTATTCTTACTTGTCTGGGTCGTACTCATTTCCAAACAAGATATTCTCCTTGAGAGAGTCATTCAGAATCCAGGCTTGCTGGGAAACATACGCGAAGCAACCGCTGACAGCCACATTTCCTTCTAACAGTGTCATCTAAAACACAAAGGCATGAAGGTTGGGAGCAGAGAAAATACTTGAAAAAGTCCTTTTCAGATTGTAGATTGTTCTGTAGCATTGTGTGTGACTGAAAACTTTGGCAAGAAAAGCTGTCCTTGTTGTTATTCATGAGTGCCTCTGGGTTATCTGAGTTGAGGATTCACTTGAATCTCACCTGTCCCAGCAGAGCAGACAGCAGAGAGCTCTTTCCACTTCCAACACCTCCACAGATTCCAACCAGTGACCCCTTGAAAAGGAGAAACAATGGCATTCTGGGATTTACATACATAATGTGGGGTAAAGTTCTGTAAAGTGGGCCGAATTTCCATATTTTTATTGTCCAACTCTACCAGTTCACGTGGGTTAAAATCACCTGACATTAGTGTTCTAGGGTTAAAATACTCCTCTATCTTAGACTGGGTCTCGCTCCAGACCCCCAGTTCATTCTGTGTTTAAAAAAGTTATTTTAGCTCCGTTTCCACTTTGTCTTCTTATTGGCTGCCCTTCACAAAAAAGAAGATTCAATCTACAGGTGGGCGGGGCTTCCATAGATTATCTCAACCACTGATAGGTGGAGGGAGGTTATGTTTTCGGTCACATTTGTCTGTCTGTCAAACTCAGAAAATTATGAACGGATTTGGAAATTTGTTGGGGGTCGGCACAAAGAAAGTTTGAGGTGGGGAGACATACGTTGTACTGATTGCCCTTCTAGTTACTTAATGCTTTGGCTATGTTTAATATGAGAACCCACAACTGTAACAATGCATATAAGGACAGAAAATTAGGAAAAGCATAACAGTTGCTATGTGTTTGTTGTGTTACCCTCTTTATATGCAGGTTAATTCGGTGCAGAGTCTTGTGCAGTGGGGGCCGCATGCTTTGAGTGGAGGAGACGGTGCTTTGTGGACTCTCCTGCTCCATATTTTTGAGGAGACTTTGCACGTTGGGGTATTCCTTCTTTCCTTTGCCATCCTCTGTGGAAATGTACAGGCTAAGCTTCTCTCTTCGCAGGACACGCTTCATTGCTCCTCGCTTCTTGGGAGGCGGGTTCGGTTTTGTAGCCGGGGAGTGCGGCCTTTCCCAAATCAGCGTGGCATTTTGAAATTCCACAGTGTTGCCAGGATCCTCCATTTTGACTAAAATCTTCTCTCTGTCATCAATCATGAAGAGCCTCTGTGGAGCCAAACATGATTTTTTTTTCATTTTATGTATGTTAACATGTGGTAAACAGGTTTTTTGTAATTAAAAAAAAAACATTTTCTTAAATTTATTTATTTACTTATCTTTAATGTCCCAGTTTATTTAGTGTTTACACATTTAATTTAACAAACTGAGCTTAACCCTGCATTATGATTTTTGGCTCCAGAAAGCTGATCACAGTTTGATGTTTTGGAGTTAAGTAGCACTTTACACCCTGAGCCTTTTGGTGCACGTTCACAGAGATGCCTGCTGGCTTTCTCGCCCACGTGTGAATTTTACCATGCGCTTGGAAAACAGTCACAAATGTCAGACACATTCAAATAAATGGGTGAGTGCGTTCAAACTTTTGTCAAAACACAAAGAAGGCAACAGCTATACTATCGTCCTTTACATGAAATGCTTTGTTTATCCACCTTTAAAAGACACTTGTCCGCCCTTCTCACCTGAAATCTTTTGACTGCAACAGCGCCCTCTGACAATGACCTCATCGCTAGTGGAGTGACTTTTAGGGCAAAGGTCATAGAGTTGAAAACTGCAACCACAGTGAAAGCCTGAGGTAGGATGTGTAGAGATGGAGACAGTTATTCACAATCATGCATTTATGGATATGCGTAGATTTTTCTGTTCTCTTGCCATTTTGATGGGGAAAAAAATAAATCAGAATCATCTGGGCTTGCTCAGTATTTTTCTGCATGCCCGAAAGCACAATTGCCATTCATTGCATTTACGTTTTATTATTTTTTCTCATTAACCTGTCACAGATTTGTAGATTTTTATATATAGATACCTCAGCTGCAGTCAGGTCATAGCCTAAGGCCATATGTAAGGTGAAAGTGCACACGCTTGCAATCACCACAACAATAGGAGACAATCCCACTGTGATACTTTGGACATTCCCAGCTCTCTCCAGTATGCCCCTCTCTTCTACCCGTGCCTCTGTTGAGGAGATAAGAGAGACAGATGATATAAAGGCAAGGACAGACACAAAGAATGTGAAAGTGAAGTAAGGGTCGAGTGACTCTCAAAGAGTTGGCAAGTCTATCCACACCACCATCAGAGTCACTAACTAACAAAGCACACAGAAATAGATACAAGAGTGGACAAGGGCCTTGCTCTTCAAAGGGGCTTCAAATCCTGGTGATCCTTAAAAACTTTTCTAGTCTAATTCCTAAATCCTAACCCTCTTATCCATGTTTGTATATCCCAATCGCATGGGCTTGCTGCTTTTGAGTGAAAAATGGAACACTGAAAGCTTGTTCATCTATGAGAACTTCATTGTCCTTATTCCCCATTGGAATATGTGTGTTCCTGCATGAACCACAAGGGAGGAGTCAGGCAAAAATGCTGAGCGTAAATTTAACAACAGTAGAAACTAAGACTCATTTTTCAGTGAATACCAATTTATTATTGTTATTATAGCGGGTAATCACAGGACAGCAGTGAAAGCGAGCCTCAGCTGGCTAATTGGAGAAGCTTAAACAAGGAAAATGATCCTTATCCACAACCTAGAGCAAGGACCTCACAAGAAAAGGCCATTGCGTAGTCATGAATAAGCAGAGCAACCTTGACAGGCATTTAAGGTATCATAAGCCCCCAAACACTTTGCAAATTAATCTTGAAGCGCAGGGATTGAAACTGCCTTTGATTATAGAAGACTGGACACTTAAACAGAGCAGGTTAATGAAAATGGATTAAGGGGCCGGGTTATCATGCCAGTTTGCTATGAGGACAAGTCTAATTTTAGACAATAAACTGCTCATTTAGTCACTAATTTGCATGAATAAAAGATGTCCAAGTGAAGTGACACTGTATTCAGAGTCTAATAAAAGTGCTGAATAGCACAGAGTTCTCTGATCTTTACCAAAATCAGGAAATGAGCAGTGGCTATATCGCTCAGTCACGGAGGAGCACGACTACCACTCACTGTGAATGTTTTTCGCAAAGGCATTTTCCCAACAATACATCTTGATGAACTTTATGCAGCCCAAGATCTCGTTCATCAGCCTCACGCGCTGGTCAGTGACCGCCAAACACTTCTTGCGGAAATATGCCGTCAGCCTTGATGCAAGCATCTGTCCAGATGGGAATGGGGGAAATGATGACAGGAGAAATAAGTGGCGGGGGAGGAAATGAAAGCAGACATAATCACATTAGCTGTGCTGCAGGCCTGTCTAGGGGACCAGAGTGATAAACGCCTTCCCCATCAATACCAGGGTCTCTGGCTGTCAGGCTACAGCTCAGACTGAGTGTAATTTGAAAATAACAGTTACAAAGTTGACAGGAGACTGATAGCCACAGAGTTATGATGCTTTTAAAAAGTGTCTGTTTGGTTTTCTAATAATCTGAATTAACTTAAAGATTTTAAGAACATTACCAATTGTCTCTTTAGCTACCCAAATTAAATAAATTCTAATTTGAAAATAATGAATCAGCAACAATATTGACCTCTTGTCAGTAAATTTTGGTCAAACTTTTTGAAACTGCTATAATTACATAGCTTTAAAGCCGACCTATCATATAACAAATACAAATTTATCCAAGACAAAGTTCTTATCTTATCTTACCTTATCTTACTTTCTATTAATTATCAAAGCAGTAGATTCTCACATTAAACATGAGCAAAGGTTAAAATAGTGTCAGCTTATGTAATCGCAATGAGCCAAAATGCTTTACTCTGCTCTAAATGCTCCATCTCCAATGGGTTTTTTTCTACTGCTGGACTTGTATGCCAAAGAGAGCAGATATTCCTAATATGGTCATATAAAGCACACCACCCTGTGTGGAGGGAGGATGGGTGCAAAGAGAGGGGAGCTCAAACAGCTTGTTTCAGACAGAGGATGAAGTGAGGTGCTGCACTAAGGCTCGGTACAAGATAAATAAGGAGTATTTTGAACTGTGACTCATGTAACGCTACTCAAGCAGAGTCCAGAAATAAAAACACATGGAGATGGAAATTAGCATAATAAGTTCACTTAAAAAAGAATGACAGACATCATGACAGACAATCATTGTTCCCATTCTTTGCCTCTGTTTCAGATGTCGTACCATGACAGGGTAAAAGATGATGAAAATGGCTGACCCCACCAGAGCCGTGGGTCCCAGGAAGTATGTAGTGTAAGCCAGACCCAGTATTCCCACCAGTGGCCCTCCAGCCAGCAGGCAGCCCATGCACACTGCTTCAAAGAGCCGCTGGCCATCACTGGAGCAGATGTTGATCAGCTAGAGAGAGAGACAGTGATTTGCATTACAGATTGCTTTAAAATTCCTCAGTGAACCAAATATCACCACTATAAAAACAATTTTATGAATACAGTTATCGTTATTCCCACATTTACTTGTTGGACAATGATTCCTCTTAAGCTGAGTAATGACTAATCTTAGACAGCCTCCCCTCCCTCAGGCTATGGGATTTGCTAAGTGCAGAAATTAAATCCATCTCAATCATCTGCATGTGCTGCCCGGCAGCGAGGGATGATTCCTTTAATTTGAAGAGGAGTCCCCTCCAGGGTTATACCACCTACCTCGCCTGGACTGATGTCTTTAGTGCTGCGCAGGCAGAGGATCTTGTGGAAGGCAAAAGTAAGAGCAGCCCCACGGAGGCGTGTTGCAGTGCGGTAATTGACGGCCCAAGTGAAGCCCATAGACCAGGAACGCATCAGTTCTATGAGGAAGATCCCGGCTACCAGAGACAGGCCATACCAAATGGATCCCTCTGAGCTCTGGGAATACTCCAGGAGAGCTCTAACTAGGATAGACTGTCGACAAAGAGAGAGAGAGAAAGGATAGAGTGGGAAAAAAGGAAACCATGGAGAAAAGGTAGCAGTGGCAAAATGGAAAACAATAACAACAAAAAAAACAGGATATGATGGAAATAAAGCAGGAAAAGGAGAATAAAAAGAATAAGACACACACACAGGGAATATTTATTTTGTGCTCGATTAGATATGTAAAATTAGACGGTAACTTGTTCCACTGTGGAAAGAAAATATACAACACTGCTTTGTCATCAAGTGCACTAAAGAGAAAAAAAAAACAAGAATGTGAGACAAATGTGACATTGTCTCAGAACTAAATCCAGTTAATGCTATTAGTTGTGGGTAGTAACAATTGCATAGTATGCATGCAAGACATCAAAAGAAACAGCTTGGAGCAAAAGGAACAATGAAACTCACTCAGACTTGCCACAAACTGAGAACTTCAAACATAATTAGCCTTCAGTTTACTCATAATTTCTGATAAGGAATGTTTAGAAATACTGACACTTTGAAAGTGTTCATAGATAATCATCTGAGAGCTGTTTTGGAGAGGAATCTAAAGCTACAAGTGTGCCACATAAAAAGCCGTGCACATATCTGGACCAAAATGTGACTGGGTACAAAACAGCTAATCTATGGTATTAATATGACTCTCAATATCTAAGGCTTTGTAATCTCCCTGTATGTTTTCATTTCAATTTCCAGACCAGCGTGAAACAGGATAAAGTGATTTTCTGAAAATACATGGACTTGAGGCTCCAAGCCAGAAACCACGCTGAAAGGCATTTTAGCAGAATCAGCAAAAAATAGAAAAGAGAAAGAAGGATTTAGACTGTACTCACGGGCCCAACAAAGCCGGGCACCATTGTGAGAAGCAGGGAGAATATGGCCACCAGCATACGGGTTTGGCAGAACCTCCAAAAGACTCTTGTCAGGGATGCCCCCTCTCGCCCACTTCGTTTGAGCTCCTCGTGCCACAGATATTCAAGCCTGGAACCAAAACACAGGATCACAAATAGTGACAAACTATATGAGTACACAGCTCAACCAAGCAGGAGTTCATTGTTACTAAACTTAATGTACATAACTCAATAATTTGTCAGACTAATTTTCACCCCCTTTTGCACATTAGTGCTATAACATGCAGTAGTAAAGTGCCAGTTAGCTCCATGTAAGGTGTAAAATACTTAATATTTTTCCTTAAATTAGATAAAAGCATCACTGACCAAGAAAGGCAATCAGTGAAGTCACCCCCCCCCCCAAAAAAAACAAAAAAAACAAAGCAAAGGAAAAAAAAAAAAAAAGGAA
>VUQK01043378.1:30200-58405 GCA_015106715.1 Bujurquina vittata | reverse complement strand
CTTAAATTAGATAAAAGCATCACAGACCAAGAAAGGCAATCAGTGAAGTCACCCCCCCCCCCAAAAAAAACAAAATGAACATAGCTACGGTGATAATAATATAAAGGTGACCTACAGTATACAACCATGCATCACATAATTGGACTGAGAGAGGTACTACCAACCATGTTAAAGATGTGCTAATGTGCTTTTATTGCCGTATAATGCCATCTGAAGTGGGTAAATATCTTGTTGGCCAAATGCATCACGGCTAATGACTCTATAAAGCAGCAGTCGAGCAGCTGCAGAAAGTAATTAACGCCCTAACGACTTTATTAAAAACGTATCAGAGATAGACAGAACATTATACCAGCTACTCTCTCACATGGCCTGATAATTGCTACTTGAAGTCAAATGGTGCTGAATCTAAGAAATTGCAATTATTTGCAGTCCAAAAGCTGCACAGACACAGGTTGATTCATGGGAAGTGAGACCTCCCTTCCTTAATCCAATCAAAGGACCAAGCGAGGAACAGTGAAAAATGTAATGAAAGAACAAAAAAACATTTTTTATTTCAAACTAGGATGCATCTATTAATGCGAAAACTTAATACACAGTTGTGATTAGAAGTTTACATACAATCATGGGCACGAATAACAGGGTAATTTGGTGCTTTTAATGATTTCTTTGATCTGTTTTTTTTTTCCAGGGTGGAATGACTGTACAGCATACATCTTTAATGACTTTAAAAAACAAGAATTGGGTGCACAAATTTGAATTTATTTTGGATTTTCTCTAATTCACACAGGGTCAAAACATAAAGGCTCAAATATATACATACATTCACCTGAATCTTTTAATAAGTGGTTCTTAATCTGACAAGGGCTGTCATTAATGGTCATGATTGACTACAACTGGTAGTTTCTCTTTGCCATAAAAATTATCTGTTTGACAGCACTCATTAGATTGATCAATATTCCAAGAAACTCAGTGAAGCGTTAATAAAGAGAATTGTAGATTTGACAAGGTTTCTTAGAGCTATTTAGAATAGAATAGAATGCCTTTATTGTCATTATACAGGATGTACAATGAGATTGGAAGATTTCTAAACAAATGCAGATTCTTAAATCATCAGTTCAAACAACTGTATGCAAGTACAAGTTATGGACAAGCCAAATGCCTTGTGGAGAAAGGTTTGATGGTCAGGCGAGACAAAGATTGAGCTATTTGGCCACAATGACAAGAGGGATGTTTGGAGAGGTAAAGGTGAGGCTTTCAAACCTAAGAACACTGCACCAGCTTAAAAATATGATGGCGGTAGCATCATGCTCTGGGGCTGTTTTGGTCGTACAGGTACATCGCACAAAGTGGATGGAATAATGAAAGAGGAGGACTACCTCCAAATTCTTAAAGATGCAACTTGCTAAGGGACATTTTACCAAATATTAGTGGGTAGGAGTATACAGTATATGTATTTGAGCCTGTATGTATACTTTTGACTCTGTTTGGATTAGAGGAAATCCAAAATGAATTCAAACTTGCACCAAGTTCTTATTTTTTTTAAAGTCATTAAAGACACATGAAATCATTCCACCCAAAATGACCATGATATTCATGCCTATGAGCGTCTATAAACTGCTGACCACAACTGCACACCCAAAGTTATGTGCATTTAGAAACATCATCGCATGTGTGCATGCACCTACACATAAATGGAAAACAGAACACCGGAGCAACAGTGTGGGCTGTAAAGCAGGAATTTTGTGCTTTTGAACAGAAATGAAATGTTCCTGACAGCCATCGTTTCAGCATGCCAGATGGCAAGCAAAGCTGATGTTGCAAGAGTGTGTTTGAGCAGGACACAGCATTCAAGGTTCGCACCTCACTGAGCAACCAACAAGTGTCAACTCTCCCAGGGTGCCTTTCCAATTTCCCGTCTTGCTATCATCTCTGCTTTGCATCTCCATTCTGTAACTGTTCTTGCTATGTAAACTGTGTCAGACACCCACCCAGTAGCTTTGTGCTCTTTTGCTGCTTCCCTTCTATGCGTCTTTTTCATATACACAAAGCAGCAGCAGAAGCACAAAAACACCCGGCCCTGAGCCACAATCTTTAAACAGAACAAGTGCTACTGGCAACCTACGCAGCTGTCACCAGATACAAGAGTGAACTTCCTCAAATAGTCACCCTCCTCTTTACTGCCAAGTCATGGCACTGAGACTTGACAGCACATGAGTTATGGAAAAAAACATTGGTTTCCATTTCAGTCAGTAGCAAAACTGAAATGCCTCTTTCGTAAAACTTAAGTTTATCATAAAACATTTAAGTTCATTCATAGAATCAGTGTGGCATTACAAAGCATTTCCCAAGCTGTAGCTTGGCTTTTTATCTCACGGTCTGCCCCAGCCTGGGTCCCGTCATTGACAGTTAATGAATGAGACAGGGAGACGCTGTGCATTGCAGGTAAGTCATTAATGAGATAATTGTCTAAATCAAGTACAAACTCTCACTGTAATCTGTAATCTGAGCTTTTCTTAGTAGAACTCCTCAGCCTTCGTCCCAGCACAGCGTGCCTGTATTCTAAATAGACAGAATGTCCATCGATTAAGTCTCATGCTGCAGACTAACAACGTGCCGCACAAGCACACAAAATAACACATAAAAACTAATAATAAAACGACAGTATAGATGGCAAATATACCACCTGTATCATTCCAAAATCCCTGACTAATAATACTGTGAATCAAATGTGCACTTGTTTTTTCTTTTATGTCACAATTAATTTTACCAGGTTTTAAGGAAAAACTAAAAAGGGTTCTCCTCAAACAGTAAGCTCCACTGGATACTCTGAACAAATAACACGATCTCAGCTCGGGGTTCCAGCACATAAAATTTACTAATACAAGTGACCAAAGTGCATTTAAACCAAGAATGGATTAGTGACTGCCCCCTACAACTTCACTAGATGTTAATTAGTAATTTTATTATTTGCAAATTAATTACTTAATTTTCCCTTCTTCAGCTAAAGCATCAGAGCATATAATGAAGACGGCAGTCATGTGCAGTGAGCTGATTGCATGTTGCTTAAAAGGATGATGTTGGCATTACTCAACACTTCTGATGAAGAAGCAACAACTACCAGGGCTGAAAAAGGAAGTTCCCCAAAAGTGAGTCAATAACAACTTTTGGGAAAAAAAATATAAATGACTGTTGCTGCATGGAACAAAAAGAGTAACTCAGCAGTTTATATTTTGTTAAGGCTTAAACTTATGCATTACAAGAGGCACTCAGCTAATTTGAGTCATGACCTGTCGACTTGTGGTGCTGGTGTCTTTTGAAATATATGTTAAAGATCATCCAGGAAGTCTGTGCTCTAGTTTGGGTAACTGAAACTGTGATATTTTACTTATGTGTATATATAAAGTAGACCCAGGACTTTTGAGCAGCTAAAATCTTCTATCAGACAAGAATTTAATAAAAGAAAGTTCAGTGACTGGTTTCCTCAGTTCTCAGATGTTTATGGACTGTTGTTAAGAGAAGAGGGGATGCCACACAGTGGTAAACATGGCCATGTCTCAACTTTCTTGACATATGCTGCTGCCATTAAATTCAAAATATTTCTCATGAAATTATAAATTTTCTCAGTTCTAGCATTAAATGTTCCATTGTGAACAAAATGTGGGTTTATATTGTGTGTATGCATATTGTTTTTATCTACATTTTACACAGCACCCCAAGTTTCTCTTCAAAGTATGGCTACTTCTGACTCCAAACTGCCATGTCCATAAAGTTAAAATTGAAACTTCACATTAAGTCCACAAATCAATGAGTGACACCACAGTTACAAAGAGAAAATGGAAAAGCTCACATTACGGTCCTTAAATGGTGTAACTCTCACTTTCACCAAACAAACTGGGTATCACATTTAAAGACTAGAATAACAGCTCTCTGAAACATAATGAGAGAAATAAAACTGATCTATTTTGAAATGCATAAAGAGAAATACATTAGAAAACCAAGATCTCTATCAATATTTGCAGATGTGACACTACGTTGATCAGGAAGTAATGTAACTTGAGGCAAGTGCATATTTGATAGGACTGTTTAGAAAAACATATAACTCAGAGGTTGGTAATAGAAATATTTGCAGTGTACGGTATATAAATGGTCAGTTGAATCTGAAAACACAGTCAACTTTATACAATAAAACAAAATGGGTGAAGGAAGAAAGTATCATTAGGTCTGAGGCGGAGTGCACAGTGATATGGAGATTTCAATGGAAATGTACCAGCTCACAGAAATGGAGGGAGTTTGGCTGGAAGAAGCTTTAAAGATTTTTTAATTTCCCCCTCTCAGAAATCTTGCTAACCCCCATGTCTGGTGGAGAAACCAAAATGCAAACCACTACAATGTTTTTGGGGGATATGTTTTTGGGTATATACCTCCAGAATGAATAAAAAGAGGTAAAAACTTAATGAACATATTGCTGGTGGCTAATAGAAAGACTCTAACTAGTAAGTGATTATTACTGTAGAGCCCAACATTGAATCCATGCATGGAAATCACAATGAGCATTTATAAAATGGAGAGGCTAGCAGCATTTCTCAATTATAAATCTGAACCATTTGTTTTATACTGAGAAAAATGGGTCGACTATCTAACACCCTATAGACCTAATTTTGTTTTTGAAGGCATAGATATAACAGCACTGCACATTTTAGCAAATGCTGCTCAAAAAAAGGGTAAACTGCACATGTGATGGTGGGAAAATACAGGCAATGTTGACTGTAAATAAAGAAAGTATAAGAAACAGTTTGGGTCCTAAACAGTGAAGGTCTGGCATGACGGAATACACTGTTATGGATGCACAAAAAGTACTTGTTAATGCAATCAGTCCATTGTTGGTTTTGGTCTCCGTGCTTATTTTCTTGTGAGGTGACAGATCTACAGTAACTACAGCACCACCGTGCCACCTTTAATATTAACATGTTATATAATATATAATATGTATACTGTAATATACACACACATATATTATATGGTATATTATAGTTTTCCCCTGTGGTCTCACTCAAAAATCCCTTATCTTCAGGGTGGATGGAGCCCATGTTTGAAATTTAACCGTTATAAAGTAAACTCTAAAATCTAACACCTTCCAAATGACTCCTACCTCACCTTTTCATTTCATGTCTCACCAAGCTCCAGTACTGTGGGAATATTGTGTTTCAACAATAAATAGAGTCTTCCTAACACCGCAGGTCCTTTTCATCAGGCAAACCTCAGCACTGGCACAATTACCTCACCTTTGGCAGTTGACTGCAGAGGCTTCGTGGCAAGACAGTCCCCACACATCATCTATAGACAAGCTGGACGCCTTGTAGGCTTTCATTGCCAGCGGGGAGAGCCAGTGCAGAGTCATAAATGAGAAGAACCCGGCATTATCGACTGGGTGCTGGTGCCTGGAATAGAGTAGAAGACGTGGAAATGGGTGAGATGTATAAAAGTGCAGGCACACACACACAAACACACACACACACAAACACAAATACACACACACACACACACACACACAGAGGTGCTATGCTCGGGGAGCAGACATAGATTCCTGAGAAATAATCGGCGCCTTTGACCCGCCAGAGTCAACGAAAGGTGAATCATGCCTGCAGTGTTTGGACAGTAATTTGCACGCTCTTCACAGAAATCTAAGAGCGCAGTGAACAAAAAAAAAAAAGGAAGAAGTTTAGGGTGGTTTATCAGGGTATATGTTCAGACATGGTGCTGTGCTGCCAGGGGATATGTTCCCAGCCCTTATCTTGGCCCCCTGCTACACCCGAATAGTCAGCACATTAGGGAGGGGCCAAACACAACAACCACAAACTCCTGAGTGTGTGTTTGTCTCTACACTTGAACACATCTGTCACTGTAGGAGCCTAAAACTGCTTTTATGTCCTCATTCATCTCTCTCACTGTCAGAGTTTCAAAATACGATTAAACACAATTTCCTTTACTTGTGCGTTATCCTGAAGGGCTTTAATATTTGCAGGCTTTTCCTGTAGCGTCCTATTCTCTTTGTCCCCCACTCCATCGATGCCTCTTCTTCGTCTTCCTCCAGCTCTGGCAGCGATTGCGGGGAGGGCAGTGGCAGGCCCTCCACACGCCCGGCAGCTTCCAGGGCATCAGGGAACATGGTAGGCCCTCTGAGGATGAAAAAAAAATTTATATCAAATTCATATCTGCAACTACAGCCTGTGTTTTGTTTTGTTTTTTTTTTTGCTTGATCATAGTATTCTTAGACCCCCTGCAGCTTCTTTCACTTGACCAATTAAATCACGAAATTGTGCAATGCACAGAAGACTATAGTTTATTTTTGTCTGAAATTTCTTTGTTCAACAGCGATACTCCAAACCTGACATTTTCATCAACAGATGAATTTTAAAAAAGCAAAATAATCAGCCATTTCAGTAATTTTTCTTTTAACCCAAAGCTCATCCGTATGGTGAGTGTTTTGCTGAATCATCCCCTGAGACCCAGAGAGGCTTGAGAAATCACCTTGCTCATAGGTCAAAGCTCCTCTCTGGTGTACAACTAAAGTGCTTATCTATTTAAAGACGACCTGCCAGCAACCCCAGGAGCTCAGGAACAGACATCTGAGCTGCTGGTGTGTCCGCACACTGCCACTGATCCCTTGTATGGCAAAGCTCTGTGACAAGGTCAGCTTGGCTTGTAGTTGGGTGCAAAGAGACTCACCAGAGAATGTGGTCAATGATAAGATTCAATCCAGAGATTCCAGGAGACGTACAAACAGAGTTGCATAACAGAAGACAACACGTTGTAAGTCTTAGCGTGAAAGTGTGACGAGAACCTCACACTGGGCTTGGGGAAAAATACATACACCCACAGAAAAAGCCCTAAAAAGTGCCCCAGTCATGCGAAGTTTGTCATATGGCTGTGAAGTTTCATAGCTCTCTTTAGGGGAATACATCATGCCAGTCCTTGGTTAGTTAAAGTCATCCCCCCCTCAAATAAAATGGGTAGTCATGGTAGCACAGACTAAGATGTTAGTGTAGTTTCAGCTGCTGCAACACAATGCCAAACATGCAACAGGGCAGTGTAGACACCTACAATGGTTTCTTTTTCACACAACATAGACAGAAAGAAGTTCACATGCCAATGAGCATAGATCAAAGGAACGAGGAAGTTGATGTAACGTTAAAATAAAAATAGCGACTGCTGTTAGGAAAGGTAAACTTACAGGCTTTGCTTCCCTTACAGTCCTAGCTGAATCTATCACAGTTTTCAAACTACAGTGGCTTAAAATGTTTAATTATAGAGATACCACGTCTTATTAGCCTGACAAGAGTAATATCACGTTAATGTAACTGGGTGTGGAAACAGCGGGATTTACTTTGTTTTGTTTTTGTTTTTTTCTTTTTAACACTTACTTTCAAGTCTTCCTTAGTCAGGCCAGTACAGATCTCAGATGTTGTGTCTACAAACGGGAAACACAGATGAAGGCGCTGACAGCCATGGTGCCTCTTCTCTAAGTTTTGTCATTAATTAAACTCTAAACTCCGTCCCGACAAATCTTCCTCATCAGCGGAGTTGAGCTCGAATGAGCACACGTTCAGGAAACATGACAAACTTGAACGCCTCACGTGTGTACAGTGCGTGCCGCTCTCTCCCCCCGGCACTGACTGCGGGTCCTCCTCGCTGACAGACCAAGCCCCACGGGGACAGGAATTCCCGATAACACTCTTACGTCATAAAGTCTCCACCAACCACTGACGGGGCTGAGCAGTCACCGTAGTAACGCGGATAACGACGAGGAAGTTCAGTCTCCAGTGAGAGGCAGGCCCACGATGATTGGCTACTAAGTTGTTAGGCAATGGATGGGTTGCTCTGCTGTGATTGGTTATTAGGTTGGTGGTAATATTTGACCCCTGTTATTTGGCTTTTTATCGCAAGGTGTGCTTACATAATTTAAACATCAAAACGTGGACAGTTTTCTAATGCATGAGTCGGCCTGTCATTGCCAGAAGACTTTTGAATCTATCCCATAATAGGTGCCCACCAAAGGTTCAAATGACTACAGGCAACCAATAAGTATCAAAATTTATTTTCTGGGGATTTGTTTTCCTTTGGAAATATATTTACCTTTTGCCATTTTTTATAAACTGAAGAAATATTGTGTAGTGGGCCCATTTTTCGTTTTATTTATTTATTTATTAGAAATTAAATGATATAGAAGTAGAACTTATTTTAAATATGTGAATGTAACCTACTGCTTTTCCTGTTTTGATCATTTTGAAGTTGGTGGAGTTGGTTAGAGCTCTGAGACTACAGTTTCTGATTTTTTTCTGATCACTTGTATTAGCGGGGCTGGCTCGACCTGCTCAGTAAGGGCTGTGTAATAATTCACATTGCGGTTTCCTCAAGGCTGTGTATCCAGGCAATCTCCATTCCTTGCATGTAACACAGAGAGTTTTAAAACCAGTGCATTTTTCTTTTACGAGATTTCACTTCTTAATCTATAAATGGCCACTGAAATTAAAATTAATTAAAATAAGTGAACAGAGGCATTACTACACTGCTATTTGAATGAAAACAGTGCAGGGTGGCACCATAGTGCAGTGGTTAGCCTCACAGGAAGAAGGTCATATATATCACAACCATAGCCAAATCACAACAGTCACCTTAAGCCACATTATATTGTAAGGTACAGACCATGCAATGATTACAGAGAAAACCCAGCAATCAAAATGGCACCTTATGAGCAAGCACTTGGCGACAATGAGAAGGAAAAACTCTGAACAGGAAGAAACCTCCGGCAACACCAGGCTCGGGGAGGGGCAGTCACCTGCCGTAACCGGTTGGGAGAGAGACAGGACAAAAGATATGCTGTCGAAGAGAACCAAAGATTAATAATAACTGATTAAATGCAAAGTGGGGTATAAACAGAGAGAGAGTGAAAAGAGGTGAGTGGAAAAACACTCCAGCTGCCTAGGCCTATTGCAGCCTATTGCAGCATAACTAATAAGCTTTATCAAAAAGCCTATTATCAAAAAAAAAAACTATTTAAGCCTAATCTTAAAAGTAGAGAGGGTGTCTGTCTCCTGAATCCAAACTGGGAGCTGCTTCTACAGAAGAGGGGCCTGAAAGTTGTAGGCTTTGGCTCCCATTCTACTTTTAAGTATCCAAGAAACCACAAGTAATCCAGCAGTCTGAGAGTGAAGTGCTCTATTGGAGTAATATTGTACTATGAGGTATTTAAGAGAAGATTTATATATATATATATATAAAAAAACACAGATATGAAATCACTTTTTGGGAAAAGATCACTTTTTGGCACAACACGAGCAGTTGGGTAGGATTACGTTCCCAGAGATGAACATCTGCAGCTTGTTTGGCTCCACATGTTTATGTGAGTAGATTTTCTCTGTTGAACTTAAACAAGGACTGCTTGGGATGCTTGAGCGACTCCCACCTACGTGACATTTTGCTCACATCTACCACGGCTCTGGAGTCAGACCTGCACTGTGTTCCTGTGTGCCCTTCACATTAGTGTCAGTAGCTTACCCGCTGCCCTGTTATCAGAATTACACAGCAGCATTTTAGCTTCAGTATGTTGAGAAGTTATGTTCTACATTTTGTTACTTCATGTTTGTTTGCTGCATGGAGATGAAAATAATAAATAATATTTATATGCATCTTTTATTCTTTTAAATAATGCCATCGGGGACTGTTATCCCTTGGGCACTTTCACATTGTCAAAACCTTGAAAAAAGTTTGGACACCCCTGCTCTAATCTCTGTAATAAAATGGGATTGTCAACGGTATCAAAAGCTGCACTGAGGTCTAGCAGGACAAACGCAGAAATGTGTCCACCGTCAGAGGCCATAAGAGGATAATTTGCAACCTTCACTAATGCCGTTTCTGTGCTGTGATGAATTCTGAAACCTGACTGAAACTCGTCAAATAAACCGTTTCTCTGGAGATGTTCAGTTAGCTGTTTTACGACTACTCTTTAAAGGATTTTTGAGATAAAAGGAAAGTTGGTGATTGGCCATTAATTAACTAAGACAGCTGAGTCGAGTGATGGCTTTTTAAATAATGGTTTAATTACTGCCACCTTAAAGGCCTGTGGTATGCAGCTCATTAATAGGGATAGATTGAGAGCGATAGGTCCTGATTCGAGTCCAGTCTGGGGCCTTTCTGTTTAGAGTTTGCATGTTCTCTCTGGCTTCCTCCCACAGTCCAAAGACATTCATAGGTTTAGGCGATGCTAAAGTGAGCGCCAATGGTTTTGTGTATGTGTTGGTCATGTGACAGACTGGTGACCTGTCCAGGCTATACCCTGCCTCTTGCCCCATAACAGCTGGGATAGCCCTGCTTTGCGTCCCTGAAAAGAATTTGAAACCAATTAACTGTAATTATTTATTCATCTGCAGACTTAACAACTTGAAAGCTGTGGGGAAAAAAAAGACGATTGCAATTTCTTGGCATTTCATCAGATGTCTTTTTTATCTGACTAGTTTAAAACCCAAAGCTATTCACTTTACACAGAGTATTAGTCAATAAGATGAATACATTTGCAAGGCTAACAGCCTTCATCTGCAGCCCTAATGCCCTGTGATTAACAATTCTTCAGCTTCATATCTTCCCATAAATTATGCTTTTTTTTAAAGGTCACTATATTTGAAATCACATAAGGTACCAATCCACGCACATATTAAGTCCTTTCATATTTTCCTAAATGCCTATAAGACTGAGAACATCAATTTGCATCTCATGAACTGAGACTTTTCAAAGGGTGAGTAAGTAAGTCAGTTATATCTTAACAGCATCTCTGATCCTTGGCAGGTTAGGAATTCAAAAGCTTGAAGGACATAAGCAAAAAGAAACAAAGATACCAGATCACACAGAGGGGCTTTCGATGTGCTGAAAAGCTGCAGGTATAAAGCTGCGCTGCTGGCGCTAATAAAATACTCTCATTGGTTGTGAGAGTTTCACTACTCTATGACTCTACAGTGACTTGAAATTGTCCTCATGTAAATGTTAAGACCTTAAGCTCAGCTGGCTTTACAAATAAAAGCTTCACTGAGACTTTGTAATGAGCCAAAGAAGTCGAGCAACGGCAATTTATAAGCCTCAGCCGAGCACATCATCATTGGACATAAAGCCACCCATCACAACAATACAGCTGCAGCTTCGCTATGAAATGCACGCACATTTCGACACCGTCCACAGGCAAAATGAGGCCTCTACAAATTAATAGTTCCTTTTTATTTTTGGAGAAACTATTGTGGCGATAAGAGTATTTGTCTTAATCTAGTTACAGATCCCGCTTCTGGCAGAACCTAAGGCGCAGGCTCCGTCCATGTGCACGTTTTAAAATGCTTGCATTGTGATTCAGCATAAGCAAAACCGGTTGTTACATATGTCCCTGGGTTGTTGTCACAGCAACAATAAAGAAAAATCTAAAAAATAAAAAAAAGAAGTAAATACTTGTAAGGTACAGCAGCAGTGAAAACACAAACCATCCAAACTGCATCTTGGACACGAGCCAAAGATTTTCCCTCAAGATGTCGGTAAGAAAAGCTGCCACCTGTATGCTGCATGGCTTCTTTTCCTTTCACAATCGCCTCAAAACAGAGCATGTTATTATTAAATATGCTGCATTACAATATTCCCCACAGATCTCTGAAAATATTTATCTGGCTTTACATTGTTATTAAAGAAACACTAAATGGGACTGAAACATGTAAATTCTGTCCATCGTAATATCATCCTTAACATTCCAAATATCCTCTTTCATCTTTCAGATTTTGAACAAAAAATATAAGAAAGACCAGATGTGAGTTTAGGAAGAACCTGGATATTCTCAGGCAGGCCACTAAGTGAGGTCTACAGGTGCAGTGGCCACTTTTTCATTTCTCAAGCAGGTCCTTTCACTATCTTTAGTCTAAAAAAATACTTTAAAGCAGAAAAGACAAATTATGCCTCCAGTCTGGGAGGTTTTATGAAAAGGTGTCACTGATTTGCCAAACTAACTGAAGCCTTTTCGTGACAGACGTCTGTTTAAAGTGGATAAATCCATCTAAACGGATTGATTTTTACTTTTTGATAAGATGAATCCAAAGATTATTCTAGAAGTTCAAAAGTGTCAAGACTCTGCCTATAATTATTTTTTGCAGCACTTGTGCTTTGTATGATTTAATACCATGATGTGATCTTTCTGCCGGCCGTCTCCGCTGAAGGGAAAAAAAAAAAAAAGCAGTACACAAAGAAGAATATAATCAATAGTACTGAGCTGGGAATTTTGGTGAAATTCTGCAATCAATGCTCTGAATGTGGGCTTTGCCATCAACCTCCTGAGACTTTTAAGATCGCGGCCAAGCCATAGTTAAGTCTGGAGCACAGTACAATCACACAGTTCTTTCTTTGCCACAATTTAAGGAGGGCTGGCTGACCATGATGGACATGTTCCACGACAAGCTTGCTATACAGGGTGGATTTGTACGAGAAGATTTAAAGTAGGAAAGATCCCTCAGTCTAAAGCTATGGACAGATGAAATTTACACTAAGTAGTCCAGAGCTTGATACAGTCCTGTTTCACTGCTTCATTTGAAGTTTTTCATCTTCACACAGTCCTCACATGAGCTTTGCTCTAGGGCAGACATTTCCACTGGTTATGGCCAGTTGGGGCTGCTGTCAGAAATAAATTGGTTTCCCTGCCTCTTCTCTGATTGTTGAATATACGCGCAAAATGGAGAGGTGAAAAGGACCGTGCTGCTCTGCTGCTGAGAGAGAGACAAAAGAAATAAATAAAACATATATATATATATGCATGCCCCACACTTACGTACCACTTATGTTAGATGGCTGACTTGGGAAAATTTATTCCATTAAACTGTACTGTAGCTCCACTGGAAAGTTCTCCACAGGATAATATGCTGACTTTGTTTGACCGGTTATTCACAGGAGGAAGAAAATATATATGCAGTGCATTGCCAATAGCTGTCGTTAGAGCTGGTGTTTGCTTTTTTTTTTTTACAAATTCATCACTACTCGATGATACCTTTAGATGTTCCCACACTTAAATGCCGAGCACAGCTTGTCCGTTTCTTTTAGGAGGGTTGTCAAATGCCATTAATATTCATAAATCAGTCAGTAGCTCTGCACAGTCTAATTACTTGGCATTTATTAGCCACCAGGGTCCTTAACACATTGAAAATGTTGCATGCCTTTGTGAAAGGAAATTAACCTACAACTGACATGGAAGGTCGAGGCCCTTGGATTATTTAATGCAGGAGATTGTGTCTCTGAATATGGATCTCCACGACCGTAATCATTATCTTAGAGAAAACTCATTTAACTAACAGAAGCCCTTGGATGAAAGTCGGAAACAGCCTTGGCTTCTGTTTGTAAGCACCATCTGAAAATGAATTTCTGTTTGACTAATAACTTTTCCCCAAAATGAATTTTCTTGTTTGTTGTGTTTGGTGCTTCAGTGTGCAATTTCATTTCAAGAGGATTCTTTTCCCCCTTCTTTTATGCATATGACTTTGAACGTGTCGTGGTTGCTGGAGCCAGACAGGCTGGTCTGGAGATTTCAGAAACTGCTGATCTGTTTGGATTTTCCCGCACATCCATCTTTAGGGTTTAAAGAGAGAATATCCAGTGAGTGGCAGTCCGCTGGGCAAAAATACAGTGCAGCTGCCATGGGTCAGAGGAGAGTGACCAGACTGCTTCGAGCTGATAGGAAGAGAACATTAATTCAAGTGCCCACTCGTTACAGCCTAGGTACACAGAAGAGCATCTCTGAACACACAACTGATGGATGACAGCAGCAGAAGACCACGCTCGGTGCCGCTGCTATCAGCTAAGAACAGGAAACTGAGCTTTCATAGGCTCACCAAAATAGGACAACAGAAGACTGGGAAAACATCGCCTGGCCTGGTGAGTCTTGATTTCTACTGCAACATTTGAATGGTAGGGTCAGAATTGAGCATAAACAACATGAAAGCATGGCTCCATCTTGCCTTGTATCCGTGGTTCAGGCTGCTGCTGGTGGTGTAATGGTGTGGGCGTGTCGTTGCTGGCTATGTCCAACACAGTATTAGCAGGGTGAACTCAATGAAGTGGCTGGTGAGTGTAAATACACATTATGGAAATTGTAAATGTATTAAGGCAGACCTCTCAAGGTGAATAATTAAATTGAAAAATACCTATATATGTGCAACACAATGCAGTAACAATGACCTCTAATTGAGTATTAAAGAAAAGAGAAAGAGAAAAGGTGGTTCATCTGGGCTGCAGTTCAAAACCCAGCAATTACTTTTTATGAAAATATGCAATTGATGTCCTCTATACTGATTATAGAGAGCAAAGAAAAATATGCCTCTGTCATGTCTAACAAAAACTACAAATGTAGAAGCAACTGCTCCCCGCTGCTGAGCTACATGTCTTAGAAACTGTGAAACTGTGAGCGTTCACGCTGCTTGTTTCAGCACTTTTTTCTTTGGAGTTACAACAAAAATCCCTGACAGCGACTCTGAGAGCAGAGCTTACACGTCGACAATAAGTCTGGTTTAATAAAGGGTCAGTCATGCATTGAGCGAAAGCTCGAGGGCTGTCAATGTTGATTTTCCTAGAATGTATCCTTGGGATCTCAATCAAGCTGTGCAGCAAGAAATTAAAAGACATTAACTGACAACTGATGCAGTTCTAATGACAATCAACTCCACAGCTCATATGGGGCAAATGCACCTAGAAAGAAATCCCTATTACTTAGGAACTACAGTATATTTTAAATATTGCAAGAAAATGTGCAAATATATTTTTCTAAATTAGTATAATGGGCAGTAAACAGTGTTATATTGTAGTCATGTCAGTTTTCAAAGTGAAAATGTTTAGCTTGAAGCTTCACTGATGATAATGGTGGCCCACACTGGCTAAAACAACACAAGTTTTCGGATCAAATAAGAATCTTTATGTTTGGAGAAAGGAAAATGCTGCGGCGTCACCATTTGACCTTATTCTGCTCTATCTGAGCCAGGGCAGCCTGTCATCATTGATGGAACAACGATTTTTGAATTATAGCAGCAAATATTAAAAGACAATGTCAGGACATGAATCCATGTGCTGAATCTAAAGAGGCACCAGGTTATGCAGCAAGACAACAATCCCCAGTGCTCAGGTTGTTCTACCAAAGTACGGGCAAAGAATAAAAATGTTTTCCATAATGGCCAAGCCAAGTCTTGCCCTTAACCTAATCAGAATGTAGCGCAAGGACCTGAAGCCAGGAGTTCATGTAAGAACAGTATTCCATAGCTGAATGTGTTCCGTATGGGAATAAAAATGAGCTAAATTCCTTCAAGATGATGTGCAGGAATTCAAATGGTGCTTTACGTCATAAAGCACCATATGCAAACATACAGAAAATTCACAACCTTTTCCTGCATCTGTAATAGCTGAGGGACGATAGCAGCATGCTACCCTCTGCAGGCCAGCCAAGAGAGAGGAGAGACTATCGCTGTGGGGTTGACCTGCAGACACACGTACAGATGGGAAGTCCACACTGTTTAAAACAGATTTCTTTGCACATATGCACAACACAATCACATCAATTAGGGAAAAAGGTTCTCCTGAAATAGATCATGCACAAAAGTAGTGAAACTTCTCATCATAGGGTCATATCCGTCTACTGTCCCACTACTGGGACACCCGGCTGAGTTGTCCGGTTTTCTTGCATTTCAGATTAGTGCCCACCCCCCACCCCACATAAGGTCCTTTAATGGATAGTAGTTAAAAGATGGTACTGTCACCCATAGGTTAGTGAAGTCCTGTTCCAAAGCCTCAAGCTTTGAATTTTCACCATCGCCTTCTTAGCTCTTTGAAACCAGATGTCACAAGCACGGGGCGTATCTGACTGAAACCAACTAACACCCTGGCTGACAGCATGTCTTTCATAAGCCATTAAACAATAAGCATTGCTGGGTTTATTATCCAGTATCGACCACAGTGCATAAATTTTCCAGTTGTGTAAGCTAACAATCTTAAACAAGTCCTTTGCAGTCAATGACTGCCTGATCTTCCTGCTGCCTTTCCTCCCTTAAGATGCTCTGCTACACCTTTACTGCAGCTGCCTTCAGTTGCTGCTCATTTGTGGGTCTCCCTGGATTCACTTTTGTGTTTAGAGGATATCTCATTTAGTTGCCTCGAGAATTCCTGTTTTTTTTTTGTAGTATGCTTTGGGTCACTATCAGTTTGCACTGTGAAGTGCTGCCTGATCAGTTTTGCAGCATTTAGCTGAATCTGAGCAGCCCCGCACACCTCAGTATCCATCCAGCAGTCACAGCATCAGTAAACACTAGTGATCACGCCTCTACCATAACACTGCCTCCACTATGTTAACTGAAAGTCTGCACCTACACTCACACCTTGACTGCTTAAAAGCCACTGTGGCAGAAGCATAACTACAACTGTCTTTATCCAACAAATTATGGACCTGACAGTAGAAATATGCTCTTTGTTTGTATTTATACAATGAACAGAAGTACTCACTTATGCCAGAGTCTGTATAATATATGCAAGTCTCACAGCTTGGCAGCTACTGTATCTTGAAATGCTCCGAGGTATTGAGCTGTGCAGTTATTTTGAAGCATTATGTGAATTAATTAATGGGGCAGCACAGTGGCATGGTGGTTAACACTGCTGCCCCCCCAGCAAGAAGGTCCTGGGGTCAAATCCACCATCCGCCTTTCTGTGTGGACTTTGCATGTTCTCCCCGTGTCTCTCCAGGCTTCCTCCCACAGTCCAAAGACATGCAATTAGTGGGCTTAGGTTAATTGGTGATACTAAATTGAACTTAGGTGTGAATGTGAATGCGGTTGGTTGGTTGTGTGTCTCTCTGTTAGCCCGGGTGTGCCCTGCCTCTTTCCTGACAAAACAATTTTTAAGGCTATTTTTCTCCACTTGATGTTTTCCTTATTTTCCTTTACATTCCAATTCAGGATGCTCTGAGCGCCACGTCTCCTCCTTATACTATGCTGTATCCAGTTATGCAAATCCAGCTACTGTTAATTATGCATTTACTCACTGGCTTCCATGCATGAAGTTTAATTAATTTGAGGTTGTTCATTCTGTATGTAAATTTCCTTCAAATGTGATTTTAAATGTTTGAATTTTTTTTTTTATACAGCGTTTATCAGGTTTCAGGTCAGATATGTGAAGTGTAATTGTGTGGCAGAATCCATTTTAACTCCCCTCAGCAGCCCATTAACTGAAAAACATCCAGCAAAACTTAATGGTTTACTACAGAGAGTCATACAGACCAATTTGTTCACAGATCCTCTGAATCCATTTTCTCTTGTCTGACCCCGATAGTCAGATAAACGGTTGCGTATTACTTGTGATAAATTATTTTTTATTTCAGTGAGGACTCGCAGCACTTTGGTTTATTGAAGGTCCGTCTGAAAGGAATGGACTTTGTGTTTTAGCCAACAAGGGCTCCCTGTTTATCTGCAACCTGGATCCTGGAGCTTATTCCAGCTGTCATAGGGTGAGAGGCGGAATACACCCTGAACAGGTCACCAGTCTATCACAGGCCAGGAGAGATCCCATTTAGCTGAAAAAAAAATTGATCTATGTTGTCTTTTTAGAAGATGAATCAGAAGTTCAACAGCAGCTCTTGATTGGAGAAAATATTACTAGTATGTGTTCATATTTCCCAGTGTCAACTCAGAGGGCTCAATCAGCTTCAGCTAATGCGATATCTGCATGACACGAGTCATCCTGTGCTCATCAGGACAAATCATTGCCCCTCTTCTCAGTGCTTCTCTGCTCCACCCTCATCAGTCTTCATCATCTATGCACAGTGATGCACAGTTCCTTCTCCATCTCCATCCATCCATTCAGAGGTCAAGGTACACTGCTGTGAACAAATATTTGCCCCCCCCCCATATTTGTCACACGTTCATGTTTCAGATCATCAAAAACAACTAAAGGTAACCAGAGTAAACACAAAATAAAGTTTATGCTCGAAAACCCCCCAATGCGACTGAATTTTAAAAACTCTGCCTAGAAGAGCGGGCCAAAATTCCTCCACAGCGATGTGAAAGACTCGCTGGCAGTTGGCACAAACGCTTGATTGCAGTTCTTGCTGCCAATGGTGGCAAAACCAGTAATTATTTATAGGGGGTAATTATTTTCCCACACAGGGCCAGGTAGGTTTGGATAGCTTTTTCCCTTTAATAAAAGAAATGATCATTTAAAAACCTGCATTTTGTATTCACTCGGGTTATCTTTGTCTAATATTAAAATGTGTTCAATGATCTGAAACTGACTTCAGCACTGGTACACTGCTTAAAACGAGACATACCATTGTTGGGATTTCTATGTAAACCACCGACTACTTTTACCTCAAATATTTACTTCATGGACACAGAAGTGTTTTTGTAAGTACAAATTTGAAGTTCCTTCAGGCTCATGCACAAGGTTCCCACTTTTACTGTGTGTGTTTGCAGTCCAACAGTCACCTCATGAACGTCTCACATCCACTTAACTCAAACACAGGAATGCTTCGCTGTATCGCCTGTCAAACATAAGAATGACCTGAAATCAGTGTGTAAGGAAAGAACGCATCTGCTGAGGCAAATGTCATAAGCTTATGCCAACATAACTACTTCTCCTTTCTAAAAATAAACCTCTTTCAAATAAATGTCTGTAGCGCAGATAATTGCTGCCAGCGCAAAGCAATTCTTCTCTGGTAAAGGTCACTCGATTCATATCAGCATGAGAGTCCATTGCTCATTAGGAGTATCACTGTCCCACCTAACCTGGCATGGGCCACACTGTGCTGGCATTCAGATCAAACACACTCATCGGGCCGACCGGTTTCATCAACTAATGGGCCACAAATACCACTGTAGGCCCTCACCCTGGGAGGATGTTTGGCCAAAACATCTTATTGCCCGTGAACTAGGTTAAAGAATCCAATGAATATATTTCCTGAACGACACAGAGAGATTTCCCTTCTAACTTTTTTTTTCCACCAAACTCTTCTTATTACATGTAGCCTCTCAGTATTTGATGTTGCGGACATCTCCTTAGCAGGTTCAAATACCTTATGGGCATTCACCACGGTGCTTTCAAGTCCTGCCTTTTTTTGTATGAAGAGCTATGTACAAGGAAAAAGTGTGGGATGTTTGGGGGGGCGGGGGAGTAAAGCGTGAGCGGCATTGCGTGACATATGCCACTGAAATCCTCAGCTTAATATCCTGTACTCTGACACCCTGGGGAGCACAGTGTAAAGCAGTTATTCTAACACTTGCTGTTCATTCAGGCTAAAAAGTGCATGCAATTCTCCGGGCTTACCAAAAGACAGCGAAGAAAAGAAAAATACATACAAAACATGATTTGCTACCTGCCAAACTAATAAACCTCAAAGAAACAAATCTCTTTAGTTCTAGCTTTAATATTCCATAGTTTCTGGTTTCTAAGATGTCGTTCCAAGTGCCTGCAGGCAAAGTACTTCTGGAGCCGCGCTGCAGAACTGGCACCCTGGAAATAGAGAACAATTTAGGGGCTTTTATGCATACATAAATTAATGAGGACCGTGCAGCTTCTATTGAGAAAGAAACCTGCATGAGCATGTCCCCGGGTGCTGTGGCCGAGCTGTCAATGCAAATCACCCCTGGTGTTGGACTGCAGACTAAAAGAATTGCAGTGTGAGGTGTACTTGCTGCTGGGCTCAATAGGAGGAGCTGTTGACTTAACGCTTGAAATCAAAGAGCTCAGAGAGGTTTTGTTTTTTTTCCGGTGATGTATCCAGATAAGCTGTTTATCTGGCGACAGCCAAAAACAGCAGTGCGCCGGTCTGAGGTGCCGGTCAGAGAGTTTAAACTCTTCATCTGCAAAACCTGTGGGTCCAGGTCCGTAACGCAGACAAGCTTAGAAGCGAAGCCCCTCGGTCTTCTTCTAATCCACTTCCTGAGGTAATTATTTTATTTTGGACCACAAATGCTGCGCACGCAGACAGCATCATCTTACCTGCTCGCTTAAGGGAGGCCATAATCATAATTAAGTAGATGAGGATGCCTTCAGGAAGCAACATGAGAGGGAAAAGGTAATTAAGGGTGTCTAAAGCATCATGATATCACCCACAAGAACCTGGTTATCTCCTCACGTCCAATTATACCCATCTTACATGTGATGTGAGTACGCATAAATAGATTTACAAAATCATTTTAAGAACCCCCCCCCCAGTATGACACCAGTGGCCTAAAATTTTAAATTCATGCTAAGAATTTGTTCAAGCTTAACAGGAGCAGATGCCCAAGGACATCTCCAAATATCTCTCTCAGAGACTTTACAAGGTGGGAGCTGTCCTCTGGCATAATCATTGTTGGGGAGTTAAATCACACCCCTTCCCCTGCATACACCTTGAATCGAATTAATGAGGAGTCCCTCGCCGTGCCACAGCGATGAGACGACAACAATGAATGGAGAGCGGCATTCACCTGGGACTGCTGGTGGATTTAATTAGTCTGTTTACCTCCTCGTGTGACGCCTAAGAACCCGATGCACAATCACAAGAACGTCGGTGCGCGCGCGCTTGTGCACAAACAGCTGTAAAAGAGATAAATTGCGGGCGCCTCCAGTCCATCAGTGCGTAGGAATGGCAACTCAGCTGGGAGAAAACTGCAGACAGAAAACAGCTTCTGAAAGAAGAGAATGCACCGTATTAGTGTTTTGTTTGTGTCAGAGAGCGAGCCTGGTGAGTGCGAGTGAAGAGGCTGGTGTGAGGTGTGCTGGAGTCTGCCATCAGGGATGTTTCTGCTGAAATCAAGCCTTACAGCACGGAGAGGAAGTGTAGTGATGCACAACTCTGCACAGGCAACCTCTCTCACAATCCCAAAGTGCACCATCACACAGACGGGAAGCTAAAAAGTACAGACTCAGTTCTACATCTATCAGTAACATCATTATCATAACAAATAACTGCAGCACGCCTTTTAAGAAGAGAGAAGACCTGCTCTCCCTGCACATAAAAGCATAGCACCCTGCATTACAGCACCGGCATTTACTCGCCTTCCTAATCACACTTGACAGAAGCCCACAGGATAAGTGGGTTGGATATTACATACTATATTTAACGTGCAAACAATTCCACTCCCATGACAGAGTTTACTCCTCATCTATGAAACCACTGCTCTTAATAATTGACATATACGTACAGGAAGGAAAGTCTTGTAAGAGCTTGTAGGCACATTCGTCATTATTAATTCAGCTACAAGACAAAGTAGTATGCTAAGTGCATGAGTGCTAATTTTTCAAATGCAGCGAATGTAAGAGATGGAGAGGGCCAATGAGAGCAAATCAAGCGTAATAATAAACCTTTGTTTCCCAGAGCAACTGAGGAAGAGAGCATGCCGCCAAAAAGCCCAGTGGAGGCGTATTAAGAATGCTTGACTGGGCTTACGGGAGGAACCTCCGAGTCCTGGCGGCAAGAGCTCTCTATCTAGCGAAGGTGGAGAAGAAAACTCCCCTCTGTAGAAAGACTGTTGTATAACCGCTTAATATATGGATCCAGGCAAGTAGCACACAAACACAAACATTTCATGTATGCCAGAATCCTCTCAAACCAACTGCCTCACCAATTAAACATCATTAACATGATCCCCTAGGTGTGCTTCCTAGTCAAGTGTGATGTGGATGCATGGTGCCTTTAGTCAGGCTGACAGTCAGGCTTAATTGGCTTTTGAAAGACACAAATGCAGGTTCTAAAACTAGCCTTGAGTGCAGCTTCTGTAAGAACAAAAAAAAAATCTAAAGAAATACAGCCTTTCAAGCAAGAATGAGCACAAACTGAAGTGGACCACCTGTCTTGTTCTGTGCAGGTCTATGCATGTGTCTCTCAGGACTGATCGTAAGGGATGACAGGCATAAAGATGTCTGAACAACTGCACCTGAATATCCTATACCCATTTTTCCCCAAACACCCATCTCTGAAAAAAAAAATATAGGAATCTTAAGCTAAGGTCTCTCCTCTTAATAGAAAAGTCCCAAAGGTCTGAGCCTCTGGGCTCTGCTCTGTAACACGAGCGGATTTTGTCCTAGAAACCTTTCTCTGGTGTCTGTCATGTGTTTACTTGTGTCTGCTGAAACATGAAGGACACAAAGCTGAGCTGTAGGCAAAAGAGTAGAAAGTACCCTATCTGGACAAAGTGATAAACAGACATTTTTTGTTTCAAGTCTAAAATACTCCCAAGGGCCATTCCATGAAAACAAAACAAAAGCAAGCAATCACTGCCTCCCACCTCAACCCCTCCGAAAAAGCTGACTTTTTTTGTTGCTACAGTAACTTCAGCATATTTAATGGGGCAATGCAAAAAAAAAAAAATTATCTTCATACTGGGAAAATGTTCCAAATTATAGGCCCTTGAACTGCACTGTGGCACTTTTTAATTCACCTTATGTTTCCTGGATTTCTGAGCTCTTATACTTTCATAAGTAGAAATGAGAAATGAGCATCACTACCCTGGATTTCCCCCCCATTTTCTAATAATTCATTTTAGAATACCATAAAAAAGTGCTTTGTGGGGGCATATCATCAAAAAATGCAGCTACTTTTGATACTCATGTCTCAAACTTCTATTCTAACACGGCCATAGTGGTGAGGACCACCTTTATCATTGAAACACTAGAATTGTAAGGGTGCTCTGTCAAAACCAGTGTGAAGAAAGGTTTGAATATATGTCAAAAAGGGTAAAAATTCAGTACGTATTCAGTTTTCTTACTCATCTGTGCCAGCTCTTCTTCATAGCGTTGCAGTGCGACCTAAATTTGAATCCTTTCAGTCTGATAGTTTCAGTGATGTCAAAAATGATCAGCACTCCGCTAGAACCAGAAGCCTTATTCATTATCTTTGGAGTGTCGGAGGTTTTAGGAAGTCACCACAGCAGTTCCTTGCTCCAAAATACGGCTCGTGAGCCAACCAGTAGGTTGCACGTGGAAAGATTAAGATACACTCTCACACTTTAACATGATTTTGAAACTCTGTAGAAGTTTCTGATCTGACCTCGCCAAGCTCGTGTGGCCCAGCCACAATCGGCGGAGCAACCCGCGACACGCCTGTGAGCAAAGAGTGAGAAGCAGGTAGGGGATGGGAAAATCAGAAAGGTTTAGGAAGATTTTTGTTTATGTTGTTTTATATCTATAACAGCACAAATATTTTATAATTACTTATACTGGGCTCCTGAAAATACTCAAAAATATGTATAAAATACTTGCTGTGGAAAGACGGCCTCAGAATTGGCGTAATAACACGATGAGCATTCGTTTTTCCTCCTGAGGAACCACAATCTAATCAAACCTTCATTGACATATAAAGATAAACTGACACATTCATATATACTCAAACATCTTTTTTTATAATCAAAAATATCATCCAAGCATTTACAGTGTATTACAACAAATGATTCTATGCAACTGTTAACCGCCTTTACAGAAAATGAAGAAATATATCTATTTTTGGATCTATGTTACAAACCAGGAACAGCAAAAAAGAGAGAGGGAGGCCGAAGGGTTTGGAGGACTGAAGTGTTCAGGCATACCCTGATTACCTCCCTGTTTAGCCCTGTAGACCCGGCCCACACTGACACCACACAGAGCTGACTGTAGGCTTTGAAATCACAATGCCCTGCCCCTGTGGGCAAAAACTACAGAATAATCCAGTGACTGTAGGAATTGGTGCTGTTCTGTGACTCCCAGGGAGTCATCACGTCTAAAAATATTTAGTTGACACTGAGAAACTGAGTTCAAGCTCACAAAGACTTCATCACCAGGGCTTGGTGTCAACACTACTGTAACCATAGAAATGCAGCATTTTCACGTCTCTGCCGCCCACGCAGAGTTCTTGAAATGCTCATAACTTTCGTCTCTGATCTGTGCTCAGTCTTCTGCGTCCTCGTACAGTCAGGCGCAGCCCACAGTCTTTGATAGTTGCGGACATTATACGGTTTCTTTCACATGTCTACAGTGTCTCAGTGTTGCCGTGTCCGCCTGTTGTCTCATCCACGTCCCAGGAGTGCCACTGGCAGAGTCTCTACGTGCTCTTGATGCCCTGAAAGCCACAGAAATTCCAGCGTTTCTCCAGACTGGCTCCGACACCAGTAAGCTCCTGTCTGAAGGTGCAGGGCAGCCGAGACAGAAGAGACTCCACCTCGGTGGGGTTGATCTGCAGACACAGGTACAGATGATAAGTCCACATTGTTTTAAACAGATTTGTTTGCACATATGTAAAACACAATCACATTAATAAGAAAATGAATTAGTATTCCTGAAATAGAAGTAGTGAAACTTCTGATTATAGCTCATATCCATCTACTGTCCCACTATCTCACTGGTGTCCAGCTTGGCTCCCCTATGATTCTGTTCTCATTTTCATTACATGAGACACATTAGCCGCAGATAAAATAAAAGTTCCACAGTTATGAGAAGCCAGATGTTGCAGATATGTCCATAATTAAGCAGAGACACTATTAATTATGTCACGTTTAGTTGGACAGCTCATCACCACATGTAAAACCCCAAGGCGTAACCTTGATTTATTTTTTGATGTAAAACTGTCAAATACCGCTCATGCCACTGAAGTAAGTGGTGCAAGTGTGCTTTAATCAACTGGGACACACGGCTAAGATCGGTTCTTTTCTCTTGTTAGCAGACCTCAAGAAGGTCATTCAGGCTTTTATCTCCTCCAGACTTAATTATAGTGATGTGCTCTTTTTTTTTTCTCTCCAGGTTTTACAGAAAAAAAACATTAAGAAACTACAGCTAGTCAAGAGCCCTGCTGCTGGAGATAATCTATCACATTAGCCGAGTCCTTACTGTCCTTTGCTGACTTCTTATTAGCTAAGTTTAAGACTTTTGTTGGCCTTTAAACTTTACAAGAGTGGGAACCTGCTTATATGGTTTATACAGCAAACAAACCAAGAGCCTGATGTTTGATGCAGCCATTAACACGTTGTTTTTAACCCCCTTAACTTTTCACTACTAACCTTCCAAACTGTTTGCAATGGTTTACTACTTTTAAATGATGATCTTGCTACTGTTTTTACAGATGTGAATCAAGTGTGTGTGTATCAGAAAAACTTTACTCCTGGTATAGATTCTGCAAGTCTCTCAAAATGTACTCAATGGGTTGAACAGCATTTTTTTTCCAAAGCTATTGCCTCTTTTGGCATTTTAATTATAATGTGGGAGATGTGAACCACAAAATCTCCCATAGGTATTCAGCTGGGCTGAGACCTGGTGGTTGCAAAACGTAGCATGTGATTCATATCACATTCATACTCAAACTATTCAGTGACTCACGGTATCCTGTGGATGGAGACATTGTCATCCTGGAAAAGTTCTAACTAATCAGTAATGGAGAAGTTTCATTATAGGACAAAAAAAAGGATAAATCATTAAGAACAGCTGTTTTTGTCCATTATGATGGGCGGTGTGTCCGATTAGGTGTGTCAGAATCATTGAATCTTGTGTGACTGTGGGACAGACTACTTGTCTGCTGCTGTCTTTCTCGACTTGTGTGCTACCCTCTGGAAAGGAGTCACAGCAGCACTCAGCTGAACAGCTGGCAGAGAGCTCTGTGTTCTTATTGGTTAATCTCACAGAAGGCTGCTGAGGGAGTCTCCAACATTCTATTCTTTCCATTCAGTAGAGCTGCGAGAAGTCCCAGATGCAGTGTCGGTTCTCATTACCACATATGAGATAAAATTATGAATTTTCATGCATGTTGCCCCTTTTTGTTCCAGAAACGAACAAATGCCCTGCTTCATGTGGATCTGGCAATTATTGGGGTGATATTGTGTAGTTTGAATACAGCAGGAGGGGACAGGTTAACCCAATACCATGCCTTAATGCAGTACTCAAGAATTCAGGTTTGCCACGTCTGCTATCAGTTTTCTTTAAGCTAATTTTCAGTCATATTTGCTCAACGATGCACATTAAACCCACCACAGATGACAACTATATTTAGCTCATAATTACAACTTTCTGTCACGATGCTGAGACCTGCATCTCAAACAGTGACACCCATTAGTGAGAAAGTGCACTCATGCTTTTCAATTAAGTTTATTTTCAGTGACACCTTCTTTTTAAGGAAGGAAAACACTTTGAGAGAAAAATGCTTATCACCAGCCCTTGTTAGGTCACCCAGTGAGTTGCTCATATCATTTACGCTTTATGCTCTTACACACTCCACACCTCCTCTACACTTACACTCACAAAACGTTCAGTCACATGGGTGGGCTGAGGATCAGTCAGTCAACCTAAATCCCGAGGTGATGCTGCCAAGATTCACTGTACAAGCTGCTGTAAACATCCCACAGTGGCTTGGATTAATAAGTAGATTGTTCAAGGCCTGCACTGATGTCAGGATGCATTAAGGTCCATCATGGAGATAGGACTAGAGTGTCATTACACACAATAGAGCTGCGTGTGACTGTGTGTGTGGAGCCACCAGATAAGGACAGATGATTGGGCTTGTTGTTGGGGAGTCCAGCCAGTGATATTGACAAAACTCTGTGGGCTGCTTAATGTGTGTAGTGAAGAGCCTGCGTGGGAACAACAGATGTACAGGCAAACTCAGACGCACACAGACAGACAAGCGTGGGCGTACGCTCACATTAAAACACACTCAAGACAAAAAAAATCCCCAAAAGGCATCAGAGAAGACCGTCACACTCTTTGCATGTGTGAGAATGAGTCAGGGTGGTGATGAGCATATTCAAAGAGTTGCTACAGAGAACAGTCATTTCTTGGGGCAGCATTGTGGATTTGGTTGAGACATACACATTTTTGCCAATTAATTCTCCTAAATCTTAAGTGGCCTGAAATCTGTGGGGTTCATCCTCTGTGTTTAATGTTTGCTCAGTGCCCGGGACTGTAAAGGGATGGGCTGCCATTTTTCCCTGAAGGTCTTCCTGTTGGGGTGGAGAGGAGAAGTGGCCATTAATCTTAGTGTTGCTTTTTGGAGGTGACACTGAAAGTTGGCATCTTGAAAGCCTCATATAAGTGGCAGTGAAGAGCAATAATGCGTCTAAAATGCCTCGTCGGAAAGATGGGGATGAAATAGCCTCACCAGACAGAGTGGAAGCTAAGGATGTCTGAGGATAGAGGGTGGTATCTGCCTTCAAGTGACAGAAGGAAGGATCTACTTTTAATATGTTCCAGCATCAAGAAAAGTCACAAAAAGCCAGATATGGCTGGACGTGTATGAAATCTATGCATAGAAAAGTCAGAGAAACTGGCTCAAAGTTGAACTTTCTTGAAAAATGTATACATACATTTTTTTTTTAAATTCTTCACGAAAAACAAACACTCACTGACCACTTTGTGAATACAACCAAGGTATGCAGAAGAGCATCTCTGAACATAGAACACATCAAACCTTGGAGCAGATGGGTGACAGCAGCAGAAGCCCACACTGAGCCTCTCCTGTCAGCAGTAAACTGAGGCTACAATTCACACGGCCTTGGACAATAGATGGGTTGGATGGCTGGTCTAATGAGTCTTGATTTCTGGTGTGACATTTGGATGGTAGGATCAAAATTTGGCATAAAACAACATGAAAGCATGGATCTACCCTACTGTACACTGTTCTTTGTTGCAACTTTCACTGGAGGGACCTCAGAATCCGATTTTTGTTCCTATCATGTTTACTTGAGAAGAATGACAATAAAGGTTTTTGAATCTTTGAATCTTCAGGCTGCTGGTGGTGGTGTTGTGATGATGTCAGAGATATGTTGGTGCTCTGGGTACCAAATGAGCATCATTTAAACACCATAGCTGATTGCTGGTGAGCATGTCCAGTCATCTTCTGATGGCTGCTTCCAGCAGGACAACGCACCAGTCCCTGTGATTGGTTATGCCTTTTCCTCAGTGAAAGTGGAGTCTCTCTCCTACAGACAGAGCTGGCAAAAGTACTGATATTCTGTACTTAAGTAGAAGTACTGGTTCAACTTCTTTACTCAAGTAAAAGTAAAAAAGTACAGGCTCTGAAATCTACTCAAAGTAAGAAAGTAAAAGTAGCTCTTTAAACGATACTTGGGTAAAAATGTAGGGAGTAAAAGTAAAAAGTCAGAAAAATAAATACTCAAGTAAAGTAAAGATACCTAAATAATCTACTTAAGTACAGTAACAAAGTATTTGTACTTTGT
>VUQK01043378.1:15405-30180 GCA_015106715.1 Bujurquina vittata | reverse complement strand
TACTGTACACTGTTCTTTGTTGCAACTTTCACTGGAGGGACCTCAGAATCCGATTTTTGTTCCTATCATGTTTACTTGAGAATTTGTACTTCGTTGCTTCCCACCTCTGTCTATAGAAGATCTTAACAGCAGTCACACAACCAGCTTGTTTGTTTCATGATATAAAACATAAAAGCTGAAACAAATAAATACCAAGCTGTATGCATTAAAACACAAAAAATAATATACAATGTGTAAGTGAATGTGCAGAGGTGCTTGTGTGAACATTTTGTTACTGCTGAAAAACACCATCAAACCTTTATCAGGCAAATAATGGCAAAGAGAAGCCATCTAATAACCAATGTATAAATATAATTTTTTTTAGTATACATCATAAAAAGGAACAGAAGTTTGAAAGAGTTAGAAAAACATTTCTCATACAATGGTAGTAGATAAATATTGAATAAATTCTTAAAATTCACACAGTTAAACTGTGCTTTTATAACTCAAGGTCAGAAATATAGGCGAACCGACAGGGAGACATTTATATGTCTAAACACGTGAAAAAACTTCATAAATATAACAAGTTCTCACTTTATTCCAGTTCATGTAAACAAAACAAAATAAAAAAAATGTTGCTAAATGCTAAATGGAGCTAAAACACAGCTGTGTGTACGTCTATTTGGACATACGTGTGTTATCATTCCTCTCACTCATCTCTATACAAATATTTGTATTTGTCAAAGGGCTCTAAAAGCATTAAGGAGTACAGCTTGTTTCAGTGGCACAACAGGACCTTGGAATACAAGCCTACACATCAGTCCTGTAAGGGAACAGGACACTCTGCCTGTACAGGTGCATGCAATCTACAGCTTTGATGCATGGTTTGATGCATGTGAGTGTGCCTGGTACCTTAGTGTCCAAACGCTGCAGGTAGGAACAGATGTACTCGATGCTGGCTCCAAACGGATGGACATGCAGGAACGTTGAAATGATCCCTGAGGTAGAACAAACAAATTGTGGGAAGATGTTAACACAAAGCCATGTCACTAACCTCCAGGCACCCTTAAAACATCGATGAACTACACAAGCATGTTCACAACACCAGTTTATCTGACTCCTTCTCCTGTCCTCTGGCTGAGCTTCGAGTGGCATCTCCCAGAGTCCCACTACTGTTAAGAGCCTCTTGTACATTGTGGCTCTAGATTAGAGGGAGTGTTTAATGGTGGCTTTGATGCCGTTGTCTCTCATCAAAGCCCAACTCTCCTCTAGCTCAAACAAACCATCTGCTATCAGCTCACAGACAGGGCCAGGAGAGAGAGGTAATCCTCCACCTCTGTTTACAAATCACCTGTGGAGCACTGAGGTACCGTCATTAAAAAAAACAATATCAACAACAACAAAAAAAAATACAGTAAACGCAACAATGATTTCTGCTGGGTCAAACACTAGAGCAAAAATATCACAAACACTTAAGGCTTTTAAGAGAAAAACGGTATTCCAGAGACTTCATTTTTGTCACCTGCAGGAGGCCAATCGATACTTAAACACAAACAGTGTGCTCGTCTGGAGCTGCTCGACTGACAATGATTAAGAGACCGACTGAGAATCTAATGGCGCATTCAGATTGCACACCAAGTAAAATTTCATGATGATTTATTTGCAACAATTCGCCCACTACAATTGTTTTGCTGTCCATGTTTATTCACCTTAAAACCAGCCAATAAACATGTTCTCCAACTGTCAGCAGACGTTTGCTGGAGCAACACGCACCCACTCTGAGTCTGTGTGTGCAGATTACCAGCATCTACCAGCTAGTGTCAGAGCTCATGATCATTACATTGATGACACACTAAAAGATGACAAATGATGATTTTCATTTCCAGAAATGAACAGACACTGCTGCCGTTCCTCTTATTTTACACCACGTTTCTTTCCAAGAATTATACAACAAGTCTGAAACAACCATCAAGTACCGGCAGAAACAAACCAATGACCCTGAGCTGGTGCTGATAAACCACATCTGAAACAGAACAAGTTTCCATAATATACTTCATAAAGCAGTTCCTAAATTAGATGATAGCAGCCCCATGAACGTTGAGGGCAGCTTGACTAAAATGTGCATTTTTATCACACATATTAAATCATTTTTGCATTTAAATATTTGCAATTCAATTAAGACAAAATGTAACTGAAACAACTAAACTTTCAGAGGATATCCAGCTGCTAATCAAAACAGAATAGTGAAACACTCTATCCTTAGATATTAAGATGAATATATGCTTTAGTGATCCCTGGAGAAAAATTAACTTAATTTAACCCAGCCTAGGTAGTAGGAGCACCAACCACGCGGCACCTGGGGATCAAACCTAGCGATGAACTTGTGCCTTGGTCAAGGGTACAGTGACAGGGCAATTAACCTAGCATATTTTGATGAGAAACCAGAGTTCCCAGAGGAAGTACGGGATAACATCCAAACACGGTACAGAAGGGCCACGCCACACCACTGAGCAAGTTCATAGGTTGAGAAATGTCTAAGTGAGACTATTGGAAAAGAGCCAGAGTGTCAGCTTACCAACTAGCAGAGCTTCCCTCTCAGAGTGGACAGGGCTCAGTGGATTCCTCTCTGTGGGACCTTCTTTCTCCTGACTGCAGGACACCACCGTTGATGTTGTGGCTTCCTACATGTGTACAAACACACACACAGTTACCACATGAATCAGTCTGCAGCCAGCCACCGGCACTGTTTGACTGAGTTGGCTGGCGTAATGTAAACAAATTCAAATTTAGGCTGATGCATGGGACATAATAAAAAGAATCATACACAAATAAGTGCAATGAGCACACCAGAAAGTTTCACCACCAACACGTCAATCCAGAGAGACAATGAAAACGGGCATAATGAATGAGGAAGGGGATAATGAGGCGAGAGAGGATATTCAGCCAGCAGCTATATTTCTAATAGAGGGAAGCTTGTCTCGCACATACACAATGACAGAAGAGAGGAGACGAGTTTAGAAAGAACAAATAGAGGGAGAGGGGAAGAGACTTGGAAGGCGAATGATCAAGCTGCTTGTTTCAGATCTCTGACAGGTGGCAGAAAAAAGGCAGCATAACAGAAGAGTTTTTGTCTGTTTGTTGTTCTACATAGTACGGTGCGTACCATTTCCACTTCTAGTGTGGGATGCCTGGTGGCCCTTTTTTTGTTTTTAATCCATCCCTAACACCCTGTAAGTGTGTCTCTGTGTGTGTGGGTGTGTAGACATATGCACATGTGCAAGTCGTTCTGACTTTATGACTCCTTTATTTCCTAGCCCAGTTGTGTCTAGGTGATTTATTAAATGACAAATGCAGTTGCAGTGAACTGGTTTGGCCTGTAATGATCTGTCATGTCTCTGGAAGAGGAGAAGGAGAGAGGGGAGAGTCAGGAGGAGGAGAAGAAGGAGAAACGGCGAATGAGGACAGAAAAACAATATGTGGAGGACTGAGGAGGGTTGAGCGTTTTTCCCCACTTACGCTGCTTTGATTAGCGCTCTCCTCGCTTCCTCTGTCATCTTGCTTCGACATCTCCAGCTGTGGCACATTAGAAACACATGAGGAAGAACACACTGAGAAACAAGCCAGGAACTAATGTATGCAGACAGGGGGGAGGGAGGTCCTAAAGTTGTTTATTTTTAGAATTATGTCCAGAAATGAGCTGATTGTGAAGAAACAAGGAAAACAGAGACAGTGAACTCCATATGGATGTAATTAACTCTTTCTGAGTTAAAACTGGCACAAACAAGTCAACTATTAAATATGTAACAGTGTGCGTCCTGATTTCTCTGGAATACAAAACAGCTCTAATGATACGTTACACCAACAACAAAGGCAGCTACAGCAGACCTGCTAAATGATTAGCTCTTAAAGCCAGTATTTAAAAAAAAGCAGATGTAAGGATTTAATGCTTTCCTTTATATATAAAATATTCACATTGCAGCACATTGATGGTTTTTGTGATTCTTGGTTGCAGAGCATAAGCAGTTTGAAGACTTCACCTTGATCTCTGGGAAATTGGACAGTCCCTTCTATGAATCCATAAATTAATTTAAACCAATTGATTAATTCATTAAAGTGGCCAAAAATTCAATTTAACAAATGAAGAACAGTACAACTAACCCAGATACAGGTATGCTCAAAATGGGCTAGTCTTCCAAAGTGTTTGCAACTCTTCACAAAAGTTTATGAGAAGTGGGCATAAAATCCAAACAGTGGGACAAACGGTAAACTGACAGCACTTATAAGGAGCTTTCCTAGTCTTATTGACTACTCAAGGTTATTTAAGAAAGACTGCCATTCATTTTTTCTTAGACAGCCGTTATAGTGCTTTCTTCATTTTTATGTATTTAAAAAACTACTTAAATTTGAACTATTATGCTTTTCTTTATCTTGTCACATTTCTATAAAAGCTCAGGCTTCAGACCGATCTAAATAGATAGATAATAGGTTTGATTTGCATGATTTCAATGAGACTGGATAGCTTTAATATGGCCATCAAAGGCCCACAGCTCTGACTGTGAGCACAGAAGCCCCACGTATCTGGTGCTCAAACCACCTGTTTATAACGGGACAGCCAATCAGAATAAAGTTAGACTAAAAAAAAGGGAACTGGAACTGAAACAGCTTGTTTCAAACAGAGGATGAACCAAAGGGCTGCATCATGGCCCAGTACTGTATATAGATAATGATTATTTCTGATGCTGTTAGACTGTCAAACTAACAGACCCACTCTGGCACGGTAACACCTTTAACTCGTGAAAACAGTTACTGAGCATAATGTCCGTTGCGTGTAGAGAAAGATATAAGATTTTATCAATACCAACTTCTATTATGGATTCTACATATACGTCAGTTGCTTTATCAGTTTCTTTACTAGGAACAAACTAGGTATAAAAATGTTTCACGCATTCAACTGTTTTACTGGCTCTGTTCCCAAACAAAATTGTGTTTAAAAAAAGGCTTGCATGAGACTCGGGTCTGCAAAGCTCCAGTTTGATGTCAGTGTCAGAAAATCCTGCCAAGGTTAGAGGCATACAGTTAAACTAGATGGGACCATTTGGTACCAGTTCTCAACTGGAACTGGTTCTAGATTCCTGTCCTTATCTGTGGCTCTAAATTATGTTTTTTATTATAAAGGAAAAACTGTGAGTGATGTTGCTGGTTTATATTTACCAGGCTGTAAGTTTCCAGTTAAAATACACTATTGAGTTGCACAATTGGAAGTGCTTTACTCATATTAGGGACTGGACATCTGAATGTTCTGCTTGAATCATTTTCATTGCGTCTCACAACACTAAGTCAGTGAAATCCCCCTTTATTCATAAAAGAAACCATCTGATCAATAACAAGAGTTAGCGGCACTAAAATACATAAGAAGAAAAAATGATAAAGATGTTTGCTGTAATCACAATAATAAGGTTAATGGCTTCAATGACCTACACTTGTGTCAGTGATGTGATATGTGGCGACAGCTCGGTGACAGTGGGGACAGTGACTGAACCAGTGAAGAAGAACTGATGGCACGAAGAGATGTCCTCAGCATGACAAATCATCCCACAATGTCTGGTAATCTTTGGAGAAACCCACACCCACACATTGATTTCTCTTTCTCTCTTTAATGAGACTGTCTTTCATGATTCATGTTTGCCCATATGCAAGAATTTAATTAGCATATTTCCCAGGGCTCACGGTTGTGGTGGGACACATTTCTAATCAAACCCATCACCCTTAACAAGCTATTGACAACTATGTCATTCCAGCTGATCTGAAGAAGAAGAGATCTGTTAACAAATGACTAATTCAGCTCCACGTTGCATGAAACCTGTTATCTCTGAGCTAACAGACAACACATGCAGCGGCTCCCCACATAGTTTGAGAGCCTTTCGTTTGTATTATCATCCAATTTAATAGGCGATTTAACCTGAGGCTCATTTTAATGACAGACATTTCTCTCATTATACCGAGACAGAAGGAACATTAACAAACATAAGCACTTCAGCACTCGCCGCATGGGACAACACCTGAAACATTAGTAAACATGACACAGCCAGCGGAGAAAAATGACCCATGAAAACAGAAATTGTTTGTAAGATTGAGGATTATGTGTTTATCAGTGGAGGAGTGTAGTAATACAGCTTGACATGAATCAATATTAAATGGAAAAATGTAAGAAGCACATTTAACTAATGTGTTTTTGGGACAGGCAGGGTTGCTCGATTGTAGCAAAAAATACTTTTATTATGATCAATATTCAGAAGACCATTTACCATGATTACTCAGACTTTGGAAAAAAAGGTACATTTACTAAAACATGCTTTTAAAAGTGGACTTTTACCAGAACATGACACAATATATTTTTTCTTTTTTTTTTTTATGTTTGCCCCACATAACCTCTCTGAGCTTCTTCACCCCTACATACCTTGTTGGTCTCTCAGGTCAACAGACCAGCTGCTCCTGGAGGTACTGACCTCCAGAAGAAAGCTCAGAGGGGACGGGCCTTTCTCTATCGTTGCATGTTAAGCGAGGGCCCTTCACTGTCCACTTTAAAAGTTCATCTTAAAGCCAATCTATTGTCCTTAGCTTTCGACCCCAGCCAGATTTAACCCGTATGTTTTTAAACTCGAAAGAGTTCCTTAATTTTTTTGTGTGTTTTAACGTACATCACTTTGTGTCAGCTGTGGCTGTTTCAAAGTGCTTTTACAAATAAAGATGGTATTAATAGTCATTTTATGTTAATCATCTTGTTTAACTCATCACTGCAAGCCAACACTGAACTGAATTGTAATTGAAATGAAAATTAGATTCATTGTTCAGCCCTACAGATACAGTGCTGTACAGAAATCTTGAGCACCACCTCATTTTTTTATATTTTGCTTCCAGGGAGCCAGACTGTCTTGTAAATTTTTATTCCGGCCCTTGTTTTTGTTTGTTTGCTGAACCACTTAACACTGACCTATGACTCAAGCAAAATAAATAAATAAATAAATACATTTTTTTAAAAAAGGCACCAAGTCATTGACAAACCAGTGTTGTGTCTAGACAGAATAGTTCGCAAGAAAAAAAATATATTTTTTGTATATTTAGGCACTTTGTTACTAGCAACCTGTGACAAAAAACGCATTATTTGTCCCCATTTCCTTAGTCAAACTTATGAAAAAATGCCACAGAAAACAGTCTGATAGGCATAAAAATAGGATGCTTGCACTAGCAAGGTGATTTAAATGATACAAACTCTGTTATGACCTTTTATACTGTACCGCAATATATGTTTGTACATGAGGGGTGGCTCAAAAAGCCTTTTGCACAGTTGTAGATGAATAGAGCAGCAGGACTGGCCAGTTTTACATTCTGCAGGTAATATCTCCCAATCTGGTGACCACACTCTGATATCACTGTGGTCTGTTAGTTACAGGCTCTTGGTGAGTTCTCACAAAATTTACTGCTTTGTGTGATGCGTGTGCGATGCATCACTAAGAGGACAAAATGTTCAGGAGAGACCACATGACTGGGAGGCTGGTGGTCGGTGCAACATAAAATCTCAGCTGCAGAAAAGTGAGGAAACCATTTGACTGCGGTCGACTGTGCTCAATGTGTTTCTAGTTTTAAAAAAAGTGAATTAATTTCTTTGGTATTTTTTCATGCGCTTGCTTTGAGAACACACAGTTCAGATGGTTAGTACAGCCCATCTCACAAAAGAGAAAAACTCTAGTAGACTGCATTATGTGGTGCAGACGAGGGCACGGTGAGATTGGATTTGCTGTTGGTGCTGCCTTACTGTTAAACAAACAGGTTACAACCCGCCAAACTATTTATTTTGGCAGTTATCTTCTTGCTGGTGTGGCTGTTCTGTAGATTATTTTTTTTAACTCTGTTTACACCTGGATATATTATGTCAATAATGATAAGGGTTATAAAATACTCAGCATAGCATAGTGAGACAGCATAGCCAGGCATCATTGTATGGCGGTAATGCTAATATGATGATTGATAGGCCTGTGGACACTGATATAATGTACCTGATTAGAGAGGATGGTGCATGTGGAAAGATGGGGTCAAGGGAGTTAAAAAAAAAAAAGAAGAAAAAAAAGAAAGGAGAACAAAAAAAACAAAGCAAATCAAAACAAAACAAAAGGCTTGGGAAGATCAACTGATTGTTGTTTTTGGTGAACCAAAAGCTTTCCCTGACTCAAAGAAAATACCCGGTGAAATAATCCTCCCCCCTTTTTTAGCTGACCGAGGAAGCGGTGGGTTAGGGGCATGCCAGCCCGATCTTTCGCATTGTCCAGCTTACATATACGAGTTCTGAATGAAGCCTTACTTAATTAAAATTTGGCTGATGTTACACTGAAGGTCATCTTCTTGAGAATGTCCAGAGAACATCTTTTACAGATTGGTCTCTCTAACTCCTGTTCTGATCACTTAAAGTGCATGCAATGTGAATTCACAATGGACTCCAAACTTTCCTAGGCTGAAGGCAGTGCTTCAGGTGAGAAATGACTCAGACAACTCTCATTTTTCCACACTGGGTTGTGCATCGTGAATTGGTTCCCCAGGGTGAGACTGTTAATGTGGATTTCTACTGTACTGTCCTGAGGCATTTGACAGTAAAGCCGAAACAACTGGAACTGCCACTGTGTGCTGGCTCAGAGTGGACTGTAAATGGAGGAGTTTGCTGTTTACATAAACCTGGACCATCAGATCGCCAGATTTTACTCCCTGCAACTTCAAAATCAAGCTGAAAGATTTCTATTTTGACCCTCTGGAGTGCAGGGAGACATAAAAAGGACTTTCTGTGAGAGATCTAAAAATAGCATCCACGTTGAAAAAGGTTCAGAGGTGTACAAGATGATTACCTTCAAAGTGGCACAGACGTTTCTGATCATACCTCATGCACTCCTGTATATATTTATGTTATTTTTGCAGGTCTATGTTTTCACAGTATAAACATTTGTGAGGAAGGGCTAACTGAATACCAGGATGTGTTCTAGGTCAAGCTGCTTTGTGTATATATATATTTTAAACTTTGATAAACCCAGCACAGCTGAAGGACAAGCAGAAATGGTTCAAATGAATAAACAAAACAACAAAGTCTGAAACCCACTAGCTACATTTTTGCAATTAGAGTTGCCAGTCATAATTCTCCTCTACAGTCAGCTGGTGCAACAGGCTGCAGGCCATTTGGAGGAAAAAATATTTGAAAATGAAGAGCACAATGACATTTAGTTTGTTACCACTTACAAGTGGGGGAAAAAATACCAAATCTCATACAAGAGAAGGTGGAAGTGGGAAGTTCATTGTCTTTTTAATTGTTATACTATTATATTTTGGTTTTCAGTCAAAAGATGAAGCAATCAGAGCTGAAAACAGCTGAAACTAGAACTTATAGAAAACAATAAGCAGCTAAAGACATAATGTGGCTATAATTTACTAGCTGTAAAGGATATCAATTTGTTTCTTAAATAATGGTGCACAAACTGACACAATAGGATACATTACTATGAAAAAAAAGGAATCACTAAAGGTCATTTTATTGCACTACTTAAAACATGAAAGCTATAGTATTTTTTTTAGAGTAAAATTACACATTAAAGAAACTGAAATCTCCCTGTAGTCGGCCCCTTTCTACAGCTTTGATAACATGAAGAACCATCATGCTGAAACGCATGTTTTTTTCTCACTGGCTTGTAATATTAAATACATTCTACATGTAATTCTGAGTGCTGAAGTTCTCATTGTCACAAACTGGCTCAGCACGCATTGAAAAGTTTATTTGTTTGGAGTTCAGCGTACATGCCCATCTCAATTATGAAGGTCCATCCAAAATGGCTATTTTGGGATATCAGATGAGCTAAACTAGTTCAAACTGATTTTCTAAACCCCAAACTACTTATTGCAACACTCATATTCCTCTCCCTTTATTTATTTATGATTTACATCTTTAATTCATTTTGTGCACTGAAACTTCTTGAAGGCCTTGAACCAATTTATTCCCTATTAAAGCGCATAATAATAAGGGCTCTAACAAACAAATCAACTCACCTCTCCAACGAAACACGCCACGTAAACACTTTGTTCCGAGTGAAAGAGTGCGATTCTGCCACACTTACCTGCAGTGCGTGTGCGTTTTGAAGGTTCTGAAGACCTTCCTTCAAGTTCTGAACTTGGTTCTTCAGCTGTTGTTTGTCCTCCAAACTCTTCTCCAGCTCAGCCTCCCGCTGTTTTAATTCTTCCCTCATTTTTAACAGTTGCTGTAAAAACACAAAGCGAGAACATTAAGCCACTAATGCCACTGTGAGCTAACTAACCGTGACAATGCTAACCTCATAATCAAACTGCTCTGAAAGCAGAGGAACAATACGCCATTTCTTCATTAATATTTAGCATCTAATCCCCATACTGGTAATTGGAACTTCAGCTTGATACAAAAAAGCAATTAGATATGGATGTGAATTATATGATTAATAAACATTTTATAGAAAGAAAAATGTTATTCTGCTCTCCTGTTTGTGTCCAAGAGGAATAATTTTCCAGATCTTTTAGTCAAAAATTATTGCATAATTGCATATAGAAGAAAAACTGTTAATGGGAAGAGCACTCGTTTGGGTTTCATTCTTGCTTTGGGTACCATGAGAACTAGTTCTGAGGAGGCTTTGAGGGCTAACTAGATTTATCTCCAATTTGTCTGAAGTTACATAATGAACACAGATAAAAAAGATTCACCTGCTGTGTTAATTTCAACAAAGGCGGTACACGTGGGGGGGTCTTTATAGTTGGGAATTTTTGTCTGCGCTCCTAAACACTAAGTGCTTTTTATCTTTAGCACTATAATTCACAGAACAAAAAACAAGTTGTCAGTATGGGCTTTTATATATTTATTTATATATATATATATATATATTATTTTAGTGTGAGGGACTGCAATACAGCATGTAGATGGTGACAAAGAGATATCCCATTTCAGTGGCTTCCAGTTTATTTAATTCATTCAACTAATCATTTCATAAATACACCACAGGACATGCAAGGTGGAAAGGTAATTACTCTCTGTGAGCAGAAATGAGCAGCAGGGCTTTAATGGATTTTCATCTTCTAAACATGAATTGATCATAATTTTCATTACCTGAGATACTCAGAATGAGTCAATCTTTAGCATTGTTAAGGCAAATTTAAGGATTTCTGACATCTTAGTGACTGCTCCTTTGAAATGTAAAAAGATTGATTATCCTGTAAGGTAAAGATTTGGTAGTTAAGATAATATCCCCATGGCCCATGTAGTAGCTGAACTGGAGCTTTTGATCATATCACACGATCATCTCTCTAAGCTGGAGGAGGTGGCTAGGGTGAAGGAGGTCTGGGTTTCTTAGGTTGCTGCCCCTATGACCCGGCTAAACAGAGTGGATGGATGGATGAACTTAAACATATCCTTATTTGATTTTTCCTGCAGCTTGCTCCAGAAGACCTAGTAAATGGACCTTGTGAAGCTGTTTGCTGACCTGCTATTTTCAAAGTAAAGAATGAACTGTTAACTTTAGCTGAGGGTAAGAAATTAGAGAAATTGTGGGAGAAAAAACACAAATATTCACGAACTACTTGTGATCAAAAGGCTCCAGAAAAGTAGGAAAAACCTTACATGATTTTGCCAACATCCCCTTAAACGATCATCTTCTCATGTGTTTCTGGACAGCTTTCAATGTGGGTGTCTTTTTTTTTTGGACTTAAAACTTGTGCAGAGTCAACATTAACTTCTCACTAAAACTGCAAATTCCTTGCAGAGGATCATCAGCAGTGATGAGAGATGGATTCCCAGCTATGACCCAGAAGTGTACAGTGAAAGACACTGTAGAGGCACAAGTGCAAGTAGACAGACCAAGACTTCTGTTTAAGGGACTGAACATACCAACTGAACAAAAACAGTTCCAGAGGTGCGAGAGAAGATGATGCTGCATGTGAGACTGAATGAATTTGAGTTATTTTATTCATTTTAGGAGCCAGTTCCCTAAAGTTTGTAGGCTTCATCATGATTTTGAACCTTTAAAGTTGTCTGTGCTTCCTTTCTTTCATTTATACATCCTGTACAGTCAACAACACGCACACGCACGCACACACACACACACACACACACCTGCTAATATTACATTTTATGTAGGCTATCCAAGTGTGGTATGAAAATTCTAACAACATGTAGATGGGGTCTTTTTAAAGTAGGAAATGTAAAAGGTTATTCTGCAACTCTTAGAAGCAAACTTACTTTAAGATTAAAATCCTGACAGAGAATATTTTCCAATATATTTCTTTAATTAAATGGTTGGAGATGGTTTTAATAGCCTTGGGTTTGGTCCAAGAATATGGTGTTTGAATCACAGCACACAGCTCTCCAGTTCCAAGTAAAACCCATTCTGACACTGAACAAACTGAAATTATTTTTCAGCTGCTCTTCACAGATGCTCCAGACAACTGCACCTCTCACATGTTCCCAAATAGCACTTAGTTATATTTTAAAGCGCCGAGTCACAGATAAATACCAGTAAAGATTTCACCTTGCATGGAAAATTCAATTGCTTAACCCAAATCAACCTTTATGGTACAAAGTACCCAGTGCAGACAGGGACAAATAGGAGACTGAACTCACTGTTGGACAGATGGCTGGATGACAGTGTCTGTATGCATCTATGTATACAATAAGCATTACCTTCTGCATGCCTTGCAGAGCCTGCTGCAGGAAGCTCAGCTGCTGTGAGTGGGTGTTGTCCTCCTCACTCCTAATTGGTTGGTTTTTGCCTTGTTCTTGTTTGAGCAGCTCCACCTCGTTCCTGTAGGCATCCAGCTGGCAGCGCAGGGAGTCGTTCTCCTCCTTTAATGCCTCTGCTTGGGAAACACCTACATAATAAACAGAGAAAATTAAATATTGTGGTTTTCAAGGATCACCACCAGTTATTCCATTTATTCATCCCTAAAAATACAAATCCAGATGAGTCTTAGTTTTACTGTGACTTCTGATATGGTGTTAAGTTTTTCCTTGACCCGGTTGTTTCCTGAAGACGCACATATTATATATAAAAGACAAACAAAAAAGATAATAAAGGTTGCACCTCTGACATTTGCAGTTATGACTGCATCACTCCTCATTCACACAGGCAACAGCAGTAGGTGACTATTAGAGCATTAATGACAAAAGAGTTGGGACAGAACATGACAGAAAAAGATTGCTTTTATCTATAAACCAGCTGACATTAAAGCTCCAGAAAACTTGGTTTCACATCCCATTATTTTTTCCAGTGTTATTTTATTCACAGCTGGAGGACTTCTTTGACTTGGATAGGCATGAAATTTACGTGCCATCTGTCACTTGATTAACTTCGGCACGTTCTATAATGAAGCATTCTGTATTTGCTGCAGCTTTGATCTGCACCTCTGACTGGATTCAACTCCCCAACAATAACAGCTCAGGCACAAATGTAGCCATCAATGCCAGAAATAATGGACAAAAAACACTATTTCAGAAATGAAGGTGAAGAAAAGACTAAAGAATATCTTCTGATGGCATCACGTCAGATGTGAAATGTTGTTGTTTTGACACACACGTAATTGGAACTCATCTAATTTAGTAATAACTACATTAGTGTTCACAGGTCAAAGAACATTGATCTTTGAACTGTAAAATTTCAGGACTGCAAATTTATTATACTGAAAAAAAAATCCAATGGCAGACCGCCCTTTGGTACAGCTCCTGCTACAGCAGGTCTTGCCAGGAAAAAAAAATTTGCTGTCTACGCACACACACACAGATTCACAAGATGAAAATCATGCCAGCTACACTATCACGGCTGGCAACAAGATGCGGTTATAACCTAGGTTTAAATTGGGCCCATCTCAGCCCAGGCACATTTGCTCTTCATTGTCATCAGGGGACACCCAGCCTCACAGATCTATCTTTAACAACGTATGTACTGTATCTTTATAATTCTTTGTCTTAATATTTCAGCCAAAGACTAAAATATATCTTCACACAAACCATTGGGTTTAATACTAATGTGAAAAATGTAGTGTGTATGAAGTATGGTTTCCCTTGTACTGTCAGTGTGTTTCTCCAAAAGCCACCTTACACATCCGCCCTCTGTTTGCTCAGTCAGACAAAACAGATACCAGGGGCAGATGAATTCAGGGTAGTGAGAGAAATAGGTCAGAATAGTGACACAGAGACTTGTTTTAAGTTTCCTTTTGCTAAACTAAACTGCTATGACATTCTGCTTAAACATATGTATCGACTTCGGCTAGCTGAGAAGCTCAAGTTGCTCAAGTGTTGAGCAAGATAGCGGAGTTTGCAAAGAACATTAGAGCAGCTCATATTGCCCACTGTTCAGTTCAAAGTACTTTGATCATTTCCAGGCAAAAACATTTCTGATGTCTATGTAAATAATTCTTCTCTTAATGTAATTATCTAAAAGACTGGCCATGATAATTAATTATTTCAAATTAGTATGCTACTTTTATTATTTTATTATTTTATTAGTAGGTTAACAGCACCATCTCTATATATGATACAGACTGACATAAGTATGCACTTGCATAAAGTAAATCACCTTGAATTTGCAACATAATCTTTAAAGTTTGATTATTCAACTTCTTCATGTTCATTTTCTTTCAAATGTGGCCCTTTGTATGCAGAAATATTTTTCTGCCTGTCATAGCATTGGCTTGGTAACATAAAATAAACCAACAAAAAAAAAAAAAACCCACAAAAAAAAAAAAAAAATAAAT
>VUQK01043376.1:15369-25635 GCA_015106715.1 Bujurquina vittata | reverse complement strand
CCAGAGGATACACTGGCACACAGCCTGGAGTAGCCAGGAATAGAACCACCGACCTTCCGATCAGTGGGTGACCTGCTCTACCTCTTGAGCTACAGCCACCCCACTGACACACTGAAAGGACATGTCAAAGCTAGCCACCATTGCCCTAACCCTACTTGTACACAGCTGACATTGAGAGTGTGTTCAGCACTATGCTGCATGAACACTGCTGTTGGTTGAAAGGCCGCCACTGTTGGACTTTGACTTTGACACTGCAGTGACCCATTGGGGTGCACTGAGTAATTGGCGCATCGTCATGTGAAGTTAAAAAAAAACTAGAGCTACAGCCTCATGTGTAATAACGAGGAGATCTGAAAATTGACATTTTGTCAGTGAAAGTTCTTTGAATTTACCTTAGCTCCTCATCACCTTCCATCACCTATATAGCTTATTTTTACATTTTCTGAAATATTCCAACTTGCCGTTAATCAAAATGTTTATTTCCCAAATTTTTAAGAAGTCAGTGGTAACTACAGTTTAACACATTATTTCTAGATACGGGATGTCATAGCTGTAACTCTCAAAATTGTAAATGAGGAAAAAGTTGCACAGAAGCCTTTCAAACCACAGAAATTTTATTTTGAGTGTTTATATTTTATTTTAAGAAAGACATTTTTTTATAAATTAGAAAAAATGGCCTGTTGTGCACAATTTGCTAAAAGACTGCATGTGCTCGCTTAAATTTTCTATTTCTTTTTACCCACCCTCATTGCCTTTAACAGACGTTCTCCTGCCAGGATGGAGTTGCAAATAAGAACATTTTCTTAACGTTTTGTCTGGCGAAATAAAGGTTCACTGATTTGCTGAACCATCTTCTGGGACAAGCTGGTATTGCACAAAGCTTTAAATAATTTTAGAATTATTTTAAAACAGTAATTTACAAAAAGTACCGTTAAAGAAATAAATGCAAAGGAAAGAAACTTAGATAAGCAATTAAAGAAGTTAGAGCTAGGATGGGAATTTACGCTTAAATGTCAGTATGTGGTGAAAACAAAATTGCTTCCATGACCCTTTCTAGTGGTTTTACAGCTTGACACCCTTTATTCTTACTATCATCGCTCCTGTATCAGTTGCAGTGTGCTTTCATAGGGAAATATTCATTAACAGAAAAATGATGTTAGCAGCTTATTTGCGACATGACCTTCATTTCTTTTGGATGATCTCAGCTGAATCCCCATTGTGGACAAAGCTCAGGAAGATTTATAACATGTGCACCACGTGCTGTCATCAAATACTTCCACATCTACGCGTTGCAGGTAAAAAGCTGATCTGAATAAGGAGCGGGACATCCTCGGCTATGCTCTGATGGAGCATCTGTCTAAATTGTTTATCAGCTTTATTTTCCCATTTTCTCGGGGGAAGAAGAGCATATTCTGCAAAGGAAATTAATAGGAAGGGAATTTTTTACTGTGAACTGCATTCCCCTGTAAATGAAAAATGACAGTAATATGTTTTCATTCAATAACAGAAGAGAATTCAGTAATGTAGTTTAGTGTGAATTATTGGAAGAAGCAGTGCGTATATACTGTATGTGCTTGTGAATTTGTGGGAGCAATTCCCTTGAACACTGAAACTTTGGATTTTAATAGCTCTCATATAAGCTAAACTATGCTACAGACAGTGCTGGCTGCTCTCAATAACAACGGAGCAATAAGCCTACACCGCACATGCTGTAAAATTAGATGTGTGATCAACATTTAATGAAGGGAGTCTAATAGTTTTTATCTTTTTACATCCTGCAGTGCACAAACACATACATCCATGAACTCTTTCAACTATTGGCTACTTCTGTAACATAAACAATATTCTTCTAAACTTTGCCCTATAGCCTTTTGCTTTAAGGTAATACTATACTATGGCCAGCTCAATATCTTGACGGTGGTACTCTTTACACAGTACTAAGCCTCTAATTCAGAAAAATCTATCTACTACTACTGAGCAAGATGGCGGCGCGCACAGACGCAGCGGCTCACGGCTCCTCCACTCGGTGCTCTTTTTTGTACTTTTTTTATTTCTTATTGGTTAGTTTTTTTCTCCAATCTCATTGTACATCCTGCATAGTGACAATAAAGGCATTCTATTCTATTCGATTCTATCAATGATGAAAATATTTTTACTAAGTTTTAACCCTGTAATGCCAAGTGTATCATATCACGTAGCTTTGTAGCTGCTCCATCTACAGCTGTTGGTTTCACACAGAGAAACATCTGCCTTACAGAAGTTAAAATATGCTGATGAGTTGTTAAAATGAAAAATTATTTCTAATCCAATTACTTGATTAATTGATGGAGTAATCAATTGACTACTTGATTGCTAAAATAACTGATAGCTGAAGCCCTACTTGTATTCATAAAGCCACAGTCAAACATTAGCTTTCAGCACCACTGGAGCTATGAAAGGCCTTCAAGAATTAAAAAAACTACAGTTTTACCCAGCAAGATGATATAATTTGCTGTTGTTGCATTAAAAATGTGATAGTTTATGCTCACAACCTGGTGGCTGATATTTAAACATAGGACATGTTTTTAGAAGCTGATCATTAAAACATCTGGATTATGTTTTTGTTGCGTATGCTTTTTATGTCATTTCTGCAAACCCTTTAGTGGAAGGAAATGGCACATTGGGACACATTAAACGCGTAATATATATGAGTGTAACTCTTCTGGGTTATAATCAAAAATTATCAGTCTGTCGATCTAAGTCCTGATTTAGAGTTCTGCATTTGTCCTGCGTATATAACTGAAAATCCTCTCTGAACCTAACCTGACATGCACCTCGAGAAATGTAAAAACACGTCTTCAAAGACTGTGATTACTGCCTAGGCTTCAGAGACGCTTTCCAGTTACATACATAGGTCCCATCACGCAATTAACAATCGGAAGCGTTTAGAGATTAGCATTAGCTTACTAATTAGTATTTGCGCCGCGTTGAAAAATATTTCTGGCTAGAACCCTGTAGTTAGGATGGCCACCAGTGACGGCAGATAAGTACGTTGTTTCATTAGTACACTGAGCTAGTGATAGGCAGATCGAGCCTATCGATAATATCAATACCAGCGTTGGTATTGGTATTGATCAATACCAATGTAATGAGATCGATACTTCAGCTTCAGTTTCTCTCCTGTATGCAGTGCTGCGGTTTCATCACAGATGCGAGCTGACTGTTTAAGTGTCACACAGCACAGAGCAGGCACACTGTGTGTTGATATTATACCATCACGTGATGCGTAACATATTTTACTTGTGGGAAAAAAAGGAACTTGCTACTGTATAAGACATTTAAAGCAAATTCCTTTTTTGTACAGTTTGTTTGTTTAGGAAAAAATACAAAGATTAGTGAATGAAGGGACATTTTTTTACTTTTTTGTGTTAAACTTTCTGAACACTACATTAAAAATGTCATTTGTTCTTGAGTGAATATTTTGTACACTTCATTTATGAAAAAAAAAATCCAGCTGTATGGGGAAATCTGCTTTCTTAATGTTCTATTGTTTCAGAACAATGACTTTTATTTTGATAAAGTATTTTCTGTTTACCTATAAACTTTGCCCAATTCTATCCTGGCTTTTTTTATTAAATTAATGATGCAAAGTAAAAAAAAATAAATCACAAACCAGTTCAACTTCACGAAAATTCTTCATAATTATTAAAAAGTATCTGTAGCAGTATTGGCGATACTGGCCCTGAATTTACTTGGCATCAGATCGATACCAAATCTTGCAGTATCGCACACCACTACACTGAGCAGCACATACACGAGGAGTTATTGACAGTGCTAAGACCCTCCTCCTGCCTCTGATTGGTTGTTTTTGACTGGGAGAAGTTCATGGAGGAGGTGGAGGAGCTCAATTTTTTTTTCACAGATTATCTCATAGTGTTTTGACATGGTGACAGTTTTAACAAATATGTAAAAAAAATATTTTTTAAATAAATGTTTCACACTTCACCTTTAATCTGTGCAAGATAGAAACTTGTGGCTTTAGTTCTTACTGTCGATGATTGTTTGCCTTTTTTTCAGTTTTACTCACTATGTGGTTTTGAAATAGCACCAAAGGCGACCTCCTCCGCTGCCAGGACACCCGCCTCCAGCAGCTGTTGACACAGAACACACATAAACTCATTATGAAACTATGTGAAACATTATGAAACGTCATGAAACTACACTAAAATTGAGAGTCTCTTTGACTTAGAATTCACATATAAAAGATAAGACACTGAAAAGAATAAAAGATGAACGATAACAAATCTCTTTCCTTACCGCTTGCCCTTTCTCTGTCCTGGCCCTTTGCTTCCTGTCTGTGTTCCTGTCACACAAGGGCTTTCAGTAAAAATATATAGATTTTTGCCCCTGCACCACCTTCCTCCACACACATACACTCAAACATACACACACTTGTCTCTCGCCATACCTCTTCACAGAAGAAAAGAGAGCAGCATCACTTCATCCGGCGTGTCATAAATAAAGGGCTGGTAGATTCAATCGACTGATAAACTGACATCCTGTATCAGCCAAAGTGAAAGTCAATGGAAGAGCAGGCGGGAGGACTCACACACACTGCAAAATGCACACACACAAATTCACAAATACTGCTGAAAACACACATGCCTATAGGGACAAATATGTTGATCAATAGAGGTAATGGTTCCTGTACAGTCCGATGCCCTAATATCCCTGTCATGCAACGGCTCTGTGGCAGGCAGGACTGAGGACCTCAATGCAGGACACACACGGACGTGAACATAAATAACAGCTTTATTGCTGGCAAACGGAACTGAAACAAACTCAGGAGTCGGGGACAGGAACACACAGCAGGAGGGAAATAATGACGACGTCGTGACAAAGAACTCACTAGGAGACAGACAATAAATACACACTAAGTAATGGCAAATGGGAAACAGCTGGGAGGAAACACAGGAAGCAAAACTGAACCAAAAGCATAAGGACCTAAGACCTACCAAAATAAAACAGGAAGTCTACTCGCAGTAGCACAGCGAGACAGAAACACAGGGAATGCAGCAAAAGCAGAAACAAAGATACCAAACACTGGGCCACCGGCCCAGGACCATCACAGTCCAGCTGTGATTCTATCTCTGTGACAGGTGAAAAGCAGTTTAAATATAATTTTACGCCATTTTGATTCTAAAGTTTAGTTGAGTTCTTCATTTTTAAATGCTTTTTTTTATGTATATTCCCTGATTTTGCAAATGCTGTACAGATTATGCTGTACAGTATATACAGTATACAAACTTTTTAGTGGTGTCACGGTCTCAGGGTCTTTGTGTTGTTGCTGTTATATTTAGTTGGAGTTCTTGGATTTTATTAGTTATGTTAATGGTCTTAGTTTTTATTGTTATTGCTTGGTTGAACTTTGTTTTCCGCTTGTTTCCAAGTATTATGGTAGTAGTTGCCGGAATATAGGCTTTGTGTTAATTTCCTTCCACAGTGTTGCCCTTAGTGTAAAGTTGCTGTGTCCTGTATATGTGAGTGTCTGCTGTCTGTTGGGTACTTCCTGTTTTATTTTGGTAGTTTTCTCCTGTGTCTTTTGTCTGGGTCTTCTTCCCTCCTGTCTGATTGTTGCTTCTTAATAGACTAAACCATGGCTCAAACAGCAGTATACAGTGAGGATGCATTACTACATCTTTTATATACAGTATATAAAATATCGATCTAATAATTTTCTCAAGCACTTATCCAATTCAGGGTCATGGGGTTGTAGGAGGCTATTCTAGCTTTCATAGGTAAAGTGGTGGGGTACACCCTGGACAGATCACCAGTCTCTCAGCAGAACTACGATCACAGTAAAACTGAACTTTTTGGTTTAAATGAGAAACATCATGCTGCAGTTCAGTGTTTCCTTGCTCCAAAGTGAGAACTTCATACTCTGGCCAACATTTTACAAGTGGCTCCAGCGTTTTTGAAAACAGGGTTGTAAGTCATCCTTCCTATCGGAGAAGCATGTGAGGATGATAGTCCTTTTAGTACAGGAACAAAAATTAAGCAAGCTGACATATTGTGTTACACCCTCTCTTATAACAAATAAATTAGACGTTTGTTTGACAGAAAGGCTGCTCCCTATTAGGATATTGTTGTGGACTGAATTAAAAACCTTTTGCACATTCGGTCACGCTGTTACACCGAAACGTAGGCATACTTAGACAGTTCAAATTTGAAAACAGAAACCTGATCACCCTTTTTAGGATGTACTGCAAAGTGACTGCTGTTAAACATATAGTAATACTGTTGCAAAAGGGCACATTTCAACCCAAACCACCATCTTTTCCAAGTATTTTTATAGAGCCAAAAGCTGGCCTGCAAGAGAAAGCCAAAGTGAAGAGTGAGAAAAAACAATCATCATCACCATCATGTTCGGGAGGTAGAACAGGTCACCTCCTGATTGGAAGGTCAGGGGTTCGATTCCTGGCTGCATGCCAAAGTATTCTTGGGGAAGATATTGAACCCCAAGTTGCTCTCACGCAAGTGTCAGTGTACGAATGCCTGTAAATGTTAGACAATCAGCTTACTTACAAATGGAAAAGCTCGTATGAATGGGTGAATGTAAACCTGCTTTATAAGTGCTTTGAGTGCTCAGACAGAGTAGAAAAGTGCTATATAAGAGCTAGTCCATTTACCATGTAGGTCCTTAAAGGATGTGAGCCACAGTTTCCTGGCTGATGAATATTAAAAATACTGGTGGGTCAAGGGACCAAAATCAAAAATCATCTTGTGTATGACTGGGATAAAGATAAATGTAACAAAACTGGATTATATATCATTCCCCGGGATAAAAACAAGTTCACTCGTGACGTTACAGAACACTAGATGTATTCTGCCTTCAAATACAGGTAGACTGTGGGTCAAATGGGGGAATTTTGGTGCTTTCAAAGACTCTCTTCAGTAGTCACCCTGTTTTAGCGTAAATCAAATGAAACTTAGTTGGTGACAGTCAAACAGAAATTGGACTGCTTCCTCTCCTCTTCTCTTTTCAGGGCTGCACAAACCTGACCTGCGTCGACCTGAGTAGTCTAGTTGATCTCAACTAACAAGCTTATCTCCCCTGAGAACACTCTTATCTTAATGGATGTGGTGTCAGACTCTTCTATCTATCTTTCTCAGTCTGTCTCCAGACCTGGTGTAGTGCTTGTGAGTGTCAGGTTTGGCAACCCTTTCCCTGTTTAACCTGTGTTTCACCTGTCTCCTCTCACCTTCTGGCTGTTAAACTAACTTGCACTCTGCCTTGTTTTTTTTTTTTTTCCTGTTTTGTGGTACTATTTTAATCGATCTCATTATCTGTCACTCTCATACAGTCTGTTCATTCTCTGCCAAGATTGACCATTATTATCTGTCAGGTGTAAAAACAAGGAGATAAACTCAACGGTGCTTCGTTTTTTTAAATTTTCAATCAAGACACATATTTCAGTCTCTGACAGAGCGGGAGGAAATCATGTTTGATAGGTTGTAATTTCCCGCGGTGTTTCCAGCAAACTTCTGGTACCCTTAATTATTCTAGTTAATGTGTTTTTACTTACCATTTACATTCATTAACCTCAATTAGCCCCAGAAAGTGGCAAAGAACCACTGCTGGCACTTATTCATCATGACATGGAAGTGTTTTCTACATTTGTGTGTGTGCATGTGCGGTAGTAATGGAATGGTAATTGGAGATGGGAATAATTAATCAGTCATTATTGTGCACAGTCGGAAAAAAATGTGTTGTTAACATAGATGTGACACTGGGAATGCATAAGCACACACATGCGGAGAGTCTCTGTCGATGTCTTATTCATTTGGGAGATGTAGTTGGACAAATAAGTGATTAGTGTGTGTGTGTGTGTATGCGTGCATGCGTGCTTATTAGCTCAAAAATTGAAACAGTACTTTCAGCAGACTAAAACTACATTAAATTCATTGTGTATGAACATCTTTCTAATAACAAAGGTGATGTATGCTGAAACAGAATAAAAGAAACTTGTTAAATAAAAGCTGCAGGCAGCAATGATCAAGCCCTTGCACTTTTGTGCAGTGGTGCTAAACTTGGATCTTAGTTTTTGTTTGTTTTTTTAAGGGTAACGATATGTCCTGACTCTTTTCAGGCGTCACACAAACAACTTGCACATGTTTTCACACTGTGAGGCGTTACGTCATCCACATTATATCTTTGATGTATATCAAGACAGGAGGTGTAGCTGGAGGTGGCAGAGTTGAACATGCTAAGAGTTTCATGGGGGTGACCAGAAGACATAGAATTAGAAATTTTATATCAAAGGGACAGCTCAGGTGATCTGGACATTTACAGAGGATGGATAAAGGATATATTGAGCAAAGGATGTTGATGATGGAGCTGCCAGACAGGAGGAAAGGAATAGGAGCACAGAGAAGCTTCAGGGAAGTAGTGGAGGAGAACATGCTGAGACATTCCTGGATGAACATGCAATTCTGGAAGTGCTTCAGTCTCATCGCAGCACAGAGTCTGCTCTGTTAAGAGTTTTTAATGATATTTTGTTAGCCACCGACTCTGGTGATTGTGTGCTACTTGTGTTATTGGACTTAACAGCTGCCTTTGACACTGTAGACCATGACATCCTCATCGCCAGGCTAGAGCAGTGTGTGGGCATGGTGCCCACACACTGGTGCAAGCATGCGGGAGCACATCACTCCAATTTTTGCTTCCCTTCACTGGCTTCCGGTTCATTTTTGAATCAATTTTAAAATTATTTTATTTGTTTTTAAGTCTCTAAATGGTCATGCCCCATTATATCTGTCTGAACTGCTGCACCCATATGTTCCATCCCGCTCTCTTAGGTCAGCAGATCGGATGCTTTTAATTGCTTCAAAGACGCAATGCAAACTCAGAGGAGATAGAGCTTTTGCAGTTGCGGCACCAAATATATGGAATGATTTACCATTGTATGTCAGACAGGCTCCATCACTTGCCATTTTTAAATCTCATTTAAAAACACATTTTGTGCCCTATAAATAAAGTGGTATGGTATGGTTGGTGTGACAGAAGGGGATAGGGTCAGAAGAAGAGGATGTTGTTGTCATGACATATACAGTGCCTTGCGAAAGTATTCGGCCACCTTGAACTTTTCAACCTTTTTCCACATTTCAGGCTTCAAACATAAAGATATAAAATCAGTTTTTTTTTTTTTTAAAAGTTTGACACATCCAATAAATTTCATTCCACTTCACGATTGTGTCCCACGTGTTGTTGGTTCTTGACAAAAAATTAAAATTTTATATCTTTATGTTTGAAGCCTGAAATGTGGCAAAAGGTTGAAAAGTTCAAGGGGGCCGAATACTTTTGCAAGGCACTGTATATATAAATATGTACTGTATGTGTCTATATATGTATATATATATGTATATATATATTTATGTAAATATTTACTTATTCTATTCTATTTAGTTATATGTATATATATTTTTTTATTTTATTTTATTTTTCACACTCCTACTCGAAAGCTCTGCACAAGAAATTCCAATGTACCCAAACTTTGGGTGTGAGTACAAATAGCAAATAAAGTCTTGAAGTTGTTTTTGATGCTCGGTTACAAAGGGAATAGCTACACTGTAACCGTTTTTGTGTTTGGTGGCTGACGACAGCCGCCGTTTATGTGTGTGTCACATGAAATGTTTTCACAGGGCTTTCAGGTCACCTTGCTTTGACAACCACACCCACATTGGTACCAATGAGCTAAACTGAGCAGAGTTGAGTTGAGTCTATCTGTGTGGGTGCTAGTAGAGAAGAGGCTTTAGAGAACATTAGCAAAGTGTGGACATTGCAGGTAAATCCAATAATGTGCCAAATAAGGCTGAATAATGTTTTCCCAAAGGTGACGCTATCATTGTGATTAAAAATTGACATGTTGAAGAGATTAATATTTTTTGCTGTTTATTTTTAATTCTTTACTTGGTCGCAGACAACAAATTGACTTTTTGGACAATCCGCTCACAGTGATTTTTAAAATTTAAGAAAACAAATGAAAGTCCCTTTGTGTGCACGCATACAGGCTAGTGCCTGTCACTCAAACAGCTGAACACCTTAATTGTGATCTGAAGCAGACGACAAATCAAAGATAATTAAAAAAGTTAAAGAAAGGAAAGGTGCCTCAGCATTCCTGAATACAGGCTTATTAAAAGTGCAAAAGTAATTCTTCATCACCTGTAGCCTCATTTGTAAAGCTGCTATCATTAAAGAAAGTGATACTTTAAAGTAAACCTATAACC
>VUQK01043376.1:2824-15349 GCA_015106715.1 Bujurquina vittata | reverse complement strand
TAAAATCAGTTTTTTATTTTTTTAAAACGTTTGACACATCCAATAAATTTCATTCCACTTCACGATTGTGTCCCACGTGTTGTTGATTCTTGACAAAAAATTAAAATTTCTGTCAAGCGCTTATTAAAAGTGCAAAAGTAATTCTTCATCACCTGTAGCCTCATTTGTAAAGCTGCTATCATTAAAGAAAGTGATACTTTAAAGTAAACCTATAACCTGCTGCACTGTCACTGTTATCAAAGTGAGTATCGTGTTAATTCTAGCATGTGTTGGGGTCATACTCCGCCAGCATCACAATGCCAGCCCACATTAGCTGTTGATGCCCTTCTACACTTCTGCATTCAGTTGCTGTTGTTTCTCCGAGCCAATTCGCAACCCACCTCCATCCCAGCTGCTCCGTTTCATACATTTTTTCCCACTCACTCAGTGTCATGTCACTGAAGTTTGCTGTGTCCTGTGAAGGCATCTTGCTGCTCTTCCAAATCCATAACATCAAATCTAAATTATTGCAGTTGGAATAACAATCCTATTTTAGCTAAACTGTTACTGACAGAACTATAATTTGTAAAATTATATGTAAAAAAAAAAAGCTTTAAATAGTTCCTTGGTTGAATCATCCATCTCTTCAACACCATCTCTGTCTCCATCAGCCACTACATCTCTCTAACATCCCGTTGCTCTCCCTGCCAGTGTTTTTCCTTCTCTCTCTCTCTCTCTCTGATGCCCTCTCTCTCCCTCACTTATTTCTCTGAATAAGAGTTTGGAATTGTACACGGCACGTTCCATCTTGAATCCTGAACACTTACTCGCACACATCCAGTAAAAGCTGCTGTAGCAGAATAAATATTTGCGTGTTGCTTGCTTACCTGCTTGATCAGCCTCGCTCTCATTTTCCTGCCACTGAATGCACATCCTGTTTCCTGCTCACCTGATTTTCGTAGCTGTTGAGGGTATGAGTTTCATTTATGTCTCTCTTGTTGCTGATTGTTGGTACTTGTGCTTTTGTAGAAGCTGCATGTTTTCACTTCTTCAGAAACCTCCATCCATCCATCCATCCATCCATTCTCTTCCGCATATCCAGGGCTGGGTCGCGGGGGCAGGAGCCTAAGCTGAGAATCACAGGCTTCCCTCTCCCCAGCCACTGCCACCAGCTCATCAGGAGGGACCTCCCGATGCCTACATACTTGAACTCCTCCACTTGGGGCAGGAAAAGTTGTCCCTGAGCTGGAGAGGACAGTCCACCCTTTTCTGGCTGAGGACCATGGCCTCAGACTTAGAGGTGCTGATTCCCATGCCAGCCAAATACCCACCTCAGTTCGCCGCCTCTCACTGAGGCCAACTCCAGACTGGAACAGAGTCCAGCCCCTGTCCAGGAGACTGGTTCCAGAGCCCAAGCCATGCATGGTGAGCCCAACTATATCTAGCTGGTATCTCTCAACATCATGCACTAGCTCAGGATCCTTCCCCACCAGAGAGGTGACATTCCATGTCCCAATAGTCTTGATAGCCAGGGATTGACGCCTCCTGTGGTGGTGGGGGCGGGACCATGTAGCTTCTTCAGGCTGTGCCCAGCCGGGCACCACGGGCTAATGCCCGGCCACCAGGCCCTCTCCTTCCAGCACCCTCCCCAGGCCTGGCTCCAGGGTGGGGCCCCGGTAACCCTATCCTGGGCAGGGTAAACTGTTCCCTTGTTCTTACGTATATCCATAGGGGTCTTCTGAACTGCTCTTTGTCTTTATGAATCATTTCATTCATTCAATTAATTCATTCTCTTGTAATATTAAGTATTTCACTGGTAGTAGGGAGCTGTTTTGATTGTAGCCAGTGGCTGGATAAGCTGCCTCCTCCCTGAACCAGAAGACTCCATCTCATTGGTTTGTAAGGTTAGCTTGTTACAACAATAGATTTGCTTGTTACCATTTCTGGTCTACCCTTTCTGTCTGTCCTCCTCGTCTGTCCATGGGTGTGTGAATATGTGAGTGAGGACTTTGTTTTCCAGATGCAGGATCTGGGAAAATGTATCCTGTAAGGTACCCTGTAATCAAGCACCTGTGATCCTGCACCTAATTACTCACCTGTTGGCTGCATTCATCACAAGCAGTAATGCAAGCTCGGCTCCTCAAAAACCTTTTCATACCTGGATTATTGTGTTCTCATCAACTCACCTATTGCAGCTGACCTGGAGTGTGAGACTGGTAGAAATACAAGAATAAGAAGAACAACTTTGTCACATGCATGTACATACAGTGAAATTCAGTCTCTGCATTTAACCCATCACAAATGTAGTATGTGGCAGACACAGCACAACATGTGGCGGCTATGGGCCGGCGTCCTCTCAGTGATAAACCCTATTCTTCTCCTCTAGGCTCCTCCTCAAAGTATGTCTATCATATGAATATTCACATTCAAGGGTGAGAAACTCATTTAACACCTTTGCAAGATTTTTTTGGCCAGCGTGCCACTGTCGATACACTAATGCCACATTTCCATTAGTACCTACTCACCGCGGCTTGACTCGACTTGGCACAGTTTGTAGGCATTTCCATTAGTACCTGGTACCAGGTCACCAGGACTCCTTCACCAGAATCAACCGTGCACTTTTTAAAATCCGAGAAACTGGAGGCATGCAAACCAACACCGTGGTCAATCGAGGAGGTGCAGACATTTCCGTGCTTGGTGGAGGACGAGATGAGAAGTGAGAAAGTTTATCATGAAGTCTCCGAGCTAATGGCTGCTCACGGGTACCCTCACACAACACAACAGTGTAGACAAAAGCTAACACACTTTGAGTCGCATCCAAATTACGTCACGAGACTTCTGCTATATCGACTCCACCCACACTGTGGCAACCGTGGCAAGTCATGCTGAGTCGAGTCGTGCCGCGCTGAGTAGGTACTAATGGAAATGCAGCATGAGAGAACGTAGAACTCAGTTCAGTGTGTATCTGTACACAAAAGTCTTATAGAGGACTTTTGTCCTTATAGAGGACAATATTGACAGGTGTGAAATGCTAACAGCTTTTGAATAGCTTTCAGATTATAGTCAGCGCTTAGAAGGGGAGAAAGGCCCCTTAAGGTAAGTCTAAAAAAAGAAAATCTGTTAATGCAGCTCCACTAACTGTCCATAAAGTGGCTGTGATGTGTTCCAGCTCACTTCACCGCTGCAATACATCTATGTTTAAACAGAAGCAGAAACCTAAATACAGCACATCAGTGTGCCATCCCATCATAGAGTAGATTACCACGATTACAGAGGATGGACCACATCCAGTGTGCAGTCCAAAGCCAATGCAGATACACACACACACACACACCTTCTCCAAATTCATCCTCCCCCACTTCTCTGATTGGCCTGATTTAAACTGCTGGATGCATCCTAAAGAGGAGGGAAGTCCCTGAGGGCCGGCAGATAATGAATGTCCTCTATCTATCCTGGAGAGCCACAGAGAGAGAGAATAAGAGAGGCTATACAGCGCTCTCTCACACAATGTGATGTTATGGAAAGACAGCCCCACCCCCTCTACCCCCTTCTACCCCTGCTTCCTACTCCTTTCCCCACAACCTCCCTCTTTTTCTCTTTTATCCTCAAACATTCATATACATATGGGTCTAAACTTGGTGATTGTCTGCTGCAGTGGCCCTGATATCATCCATACATCCAGAATATGACCTTCAAATGCCTCAAAGCCTGCCAGCTATTCCGCACCTCCACCAGGTAAAGTATGTGGCAGAGAAACGGAACTGGCAAAAATCTGGAACGATAGGTGTTGTCTCCACTCGTGATTGATAGATAGTAAAATAACATGATAGGAAAGGGTGTGATAATCATGTTGATAAGACACTGTATACCTGCAGAGATCCAGTTTGACACTAGCTGGCAACCTCTGGTGGAAGTGGTCATCAGTCAGTGACACCCCCCTAACCAATAAAAGTATATTTTTTTTGTTTTGTTTTGTTTTTGTTTTTTTTGCTTGATTTTGTTAAATTGCTTTTCCAAGTCTTTGGGAAATAAAATGATTTTAACTGAGACATATGACAGACTATTTGCATATTAAAACCTCCATTTTGCTTTTCTCCAAAATATATGCTTAGGTGGTTTTCACCCATGATGATTTAGACCTCAGAATGTTGACAGGATTGTTTTTCACAATTTCTATCTCCATTTTAGTGCTTTGAGAAATGTAATTCCAACCAAACAAGGCATACTGGAGCAAGCAGCAGAAAAACAATCAACAAGTGAGGTTTAAGTACACTTAAAGGCAAGATATACAATTTCAAAAGCCAGAAATCACATTTTCAGTGATGAAATCACTCAAATGCTAAAGTTTGCATTAATGCATTTCCATGTTTAAACAATCAAAATCATGAAGAGAAATCAACAGCCTGTAGTTGGCATCATTACTGAAAAAAATAAAGAAGAACATGCTAACCCAGGTAGCTTCATCCCCTTAAGAGGTTAAACACTTCCGTCTAAAGTATTCCACGGTATTCCACATTTAAAAGGGATACACAATTCCTTTAAAAAAAAGCCCCTAAAAATACAAAAAAAAAAAAAAAAGAGTATTAGATGACTGCTAAAAACACTAAACTCAGTAAGCTTCCCCACTGAGTCAAATCGGTTTCTTTTGGGCATTGTAGAAATTTGCATCACAAAACAGAATGTCTCCCTCCAGCAGCAGCCATTCTCTCACAGGTGAGAAGAAATTGTCTTAAATGGGACGAATTACACAAGCTGTTACTGATGCTGCAGAATCACTTCAAGCTGTGCTTTATGCTTTCCGGAGAGCAGTCTGATACTTCAATAAAAAAATGCTGAAAGCAGACATCAAGACAGCTGGCAGTGTGGTGCATTCACACAGACAAAGGGCTGCTCTGTGTGTTGCTTCAGGGAGAACGCTTATATCGCTCTTACAGCTGAAGTCCATTCATAAATACAGTTTTTCACAAGCAAAGCTACAGGCAAACTCTAAAGGATCAGGTCCTCCATCTGCCTGCTTTGACTATCCAGAGAAAAGGGACTTTATAGGTTATAAGATTTTACCTATGCTAGTTTAATGCTATATCTCTATATACAATATATACTATATTAATATCACGTGTATACAATAATTATTATTAAAACAATTATAAATATTATAATAAATATAATTTCATCGCATTATTACATCACTTAAGAAAATTACGCACAACTGATTTTGCTAATCGTAACTGATAACGCACACAAGACAAGACAGATGATTTGCAACTTGCAAAGAAATGACTAGTTCTTATACAGTATAGCACTTTTCTACTCTAGCTGAGCACTCAAAGCGCTTATACAACACGCTCACATTTACCCGATCGCACCTATTTATACAAGCATTTCCATGTGTATCTGAGCTTATTGTCTAACATTCACCAACATTCATTCTCCAAAGCTTGCGTCGGAGAGCAACTTGGGGTTCAGTATCTTCCCCAAGGATACTTTGGCACGCAGCCCGGAGCACCCAGGAATCAACCCGCCTCCCTTCCGATCAGCAGGTGACCTGCGCTACCTCCTGAGCCGCAGCCACCCCAGTGTTCTGTTTCATCCTCCGCTCCCACGCCACATTGCTCACCCAGCCCTGGTTTATAACTTTCATTCAGGTAGAGTTTGCTGAGTCATTTTTTGTGTTTATAAACCCTCTAATGATCACCACAGATATTATGAGAACCACTTGCTATATTTCCATCACTTTTTTCACTAAGAGGATGCAAAGTAATGAGACGTAACCTGTATAAACCAAAGTGACTTTGCCTAGTAAAGCATAGTGCTGATTTGACCCCTTAAACCCTATTAAAATTCCGTCTGCCAACGTTGTCACCAATAATCCTTACACAAGCTGAGATTTTGTACCTTGTGTGGAGACTAACAACAAATGAAGTGCTTTGGCAAGTGTGTACATCTCTGTCTGTTATCGCTGGAATGTCTTTTTTCTGATGTAAAAGCATGAATCAAAGGTTTAATTCACAATTCTGACCACTTTTACTGTGTGTAGTGCAATTTGATCACAGACCTCTTTCAAGCATACCCTGCTGTGGAGGAGCTTCACTGGTGGCTGTAGGTCAGGAAGTGGAACAGGTCCTCTACTGATCGGATGGTTGGTGGTTCTGCATGCCAAAATGTTCTTGAGCAAGATATTGAAAGCCAAACTACCCTCTGATGCATTCATTGGAGTGTGAATGCATGTGTTAGATAGAAAGCACTTAGGTGTGGAAAAGAAGTGCTTGGGAATGGGTGAATGGGGCATGTTGTATAAAGTGCTTTGAGTACTCAAGCAGAGTAGAAAAGCTCTATAGAAGAACCATTTACCATTTATAATTTATTGGTGATAAAAGTTAGATCTGCAGCTAAAACTGAACAGCTTTTGGTTAAAAAGTCCACAGGCTCTAAGCCCAAAGACAGCATATCAAAGAGAAAGGGAGAGCATGCTAGTAATAGTTTTTGTCATTGTGTGCTATGAGTTCATCTGGCAACTCTCAGTGCAAACTGACTGTGGTCTGTGCCAGAACACCGCTGTGTGCCGGCACAGAGCACATTCAAAATGTAGGAGCTTTCTTGGCTAGAACGACATAATTTCCACTCAGGTTTCCTCCACTCAAATAATTAGTCTTCCTGTGACTTCATCCACTTCCCAATAGTGAAGTCAAGTTGGATCATCATTTTGACACACTGGAAGAGATTCAGCACACCTGTCCAGAGGGACAGAAAGGGACTTCCTCTTAAAATACCTGGCCTAAATTGGTTTGACTGTTAGTGGCCCATTCTTGAAACTTTTTGAACACTATTTTGAAAAATGGGTGTGGTTCTACTGGTGTTGTGATTGATGTGATCCAATGCAAAGATGGTCTCTAGCTGAACCTGTTGTTAAGATTCTTCCCTGAAACTCAAAGAGTGCACTCAAACGTATCCATTTCAGTGCTGGCTGCCTTCTCCACTGACTGCTGTGCCAAAGCATCCTCATCTTAGGATGATGTTTATCAGCCAAGAAAGCATGATTCCTGTTTTATTTTTTATCATTTGTCTTTTTGCACTTGGTTTTGCTTTTTTCAGTTAATGGTTTACTTTCAGTTTACCCCCTTTTTACTTTATTTACTTTCTATTTCTTTTTCTATTTCTATAAAACTACTTGGCTGAGGTAATGAAAGCTCATGCTTTGGGTTAAAATATGTTCCTCTACAACGGCAACCCTTTGTGTTGAGAAATGACAAGGAGTGACTAATGCTATAACCCGGCACATCATGCAGCACTGTTAAAGGAAAGCCTGAGACACGGCAGCAGCTTTGATGAAATAGCATTGTTTTACGCAATAGCAATGAACTGGCTGTACTCAGAAATCATTTTTAAAAAGATATTGCTTCTGTTTTTTGTAACCTTGTCTTGGTACAGAAATATATGGAAAGGATCTTTGCCCACAAAGGCTTGTTCATTTTATTTGCACTATAAGTTTGTAGTCGTAATTTTCTTCCCTCACAGATGAAGTGAGTGTGTGTTGTGAGCGGCTGCAATTGGACAACTCAATACTGTCTCTGAGTGACTTCCATCCAGAGCTCTGCAGCTGCTCTTGCTGCTCTCGCAGTGCCTCTCCCTCACCAATTTTCATCATCACACATCTTAATCCTCCTTTAAGGAACAAAAACACAACTAACTTAGGACTTGAAAAGACTTGAAGCAAATTCCAACTCTATTTCAGTATGGATGGCCAATTGGTTAAAAAAAAAGTCAGCAATGAAGATAAATCAACTTTGAAATATAATAATGATGACAAATGAGATATGTGAGGAAAAGAGATATGGCTGACCTGTCTTTCCTGTCTGTGCATGGCAGAGCAGGAAACCAGGGAGGGCTGGAAATGTGTAGTAGCAGTAGTCCTGGTAAAAGCTATAAAATAAAGTACTTAGATGGATAGTTAGGGCAGGTAGTGTATGTGCCCTGTGACTGTGTGCATGTGTGTGTGTGTGTGTTTGTGAGAGTGAATTGCATGAGGGGTGTAGACTGAACAACTTGATGGAGCGGTAAATTTCACTTCTTCTTGCCTGTATGTTTCCCCTAGCAATCGGCCCACCTCAAACACTCACACACACACACACACACACACACACACACACACACACACAAGCTTATACCTTTCTAGCCGCTCTGCTGTGGCTTGACTCTCCTTCACACTCGAACTGCTCTGTTGGGGAGGAAAAAAAAAATCTACGGCACGCATTCAAACATACACAACACACACCACCGCCCTTGGATGGAAGCATAACCAGCGGTCTGTTTCTGTCATTTACACAGCAAAAAAAGTGCATCTCAGCTCTAATGTTCTGAACAAGTGCTCAAGGTTCACCCGAGTCTGTCACTGACTTTGACGCTCTCAAACACAAAGGCAAGAACACAGGGACAGATAGCAAGAGTAAAGAGATTAATAAAGAAAAGATTTACCATATCGGAAAAGAGGAAAGACAGACTGAAGGGAGCGGGTAGGATGTGAGTGGAGATAGTGGAAAATAAATGAAGGGGTGTGAAAAAAAATGGAGAGAGGAGGAACTAAAGAAGTGGAGGAGAAATGAGTGAAAGAGAGAAAGAGGAGAAGCATGGCGAGTGAGAGGAGCAGAAAGAGCAGGCTGATGTTTGCTGACAAGGGCAGAAGCGAGGCTTCCTCTGAGAGCAGCCTGATGCAGAAACAAATGAGGCGACAGGAGGGAGCAGACAGCTCCGTCACACACTCTGATGTGTGTGTGAAAGATTGTGTGTGTGTCTTTTCATAAGTGTGAAAAACCCCAAAGTGGTTGTCACTGTTTCTGACACTCAAACCAAAGGAAAACATCCACCTTCAGGAAAGCCACAACAACAGTAATGCTCATAGGTGCATTTCACAAGGACACAGAGGACAGTGGATGAGAGAGGAGAGGACATGAGAGGAGAAAATGGGGGGGGGCAAGTGCAAAGAGAATTTTCCTGCTGCCGGTAAAGAGGATGTTAGTGGGGCACATGGGAGAGTCAACAGTGCCACGACAGCACACCAGCTTTTCAGTCAGTGTTCTGGTAACTCACACAAACGCCACAGCTGGCAGTGAAGTATGAACTACAGCATGTGTCTGCTGTGCTGGGCTTCTGAGCAGGCAGTTAGCAGAGTAATGGGCACTCAGCTCCTAACATGGCTTGTTACAGGATAGGCAGAGATATGAAGAGACAACTGTGGAAGGTAGCTGGAGAGAGTGACATAACTTTGTAATTGTTAAAGATGCGGCTTTGTGTACAGCATAAAGTGTTAAAGTGACAGAGCTAATAAGCCAACACTTGCGGATGCTGATAGTTCCAAAAGGCCTGCGGTTGTGTGTGTGGTACTTTTTATGCATTGCCAGCATTTTTCCCTCACAGAGAATCTGAGTCAAAACTGCCCAAAAAGTCAAACCCTAAATGGCAACAAGCAGAAAACAAAATCAATAAGTCAAATGCATTTTTCTTTTTGTCTGTACTGTAACGCATGTCAGACTTCAACACCTTCTCCTCTTATTCACTCTAAAGGGGTTGAAGTTGCTTTGCTTGTGCTGAGGAGTCAAGAAGTTGAGATATCAGTTTCTACTGTTACTTTTATTTATTTTGGTTTTTTTTTAAAGAGAAAACTTTAACTATGAATCATGGATCTGGAGAATCATTTCATCCCTATTTATTTTTGTTTTGACATTAATTTAAGATTCAAAGTGCTTATTGCACACCTGGTTATTTTCATAGTTCAGGGTGTTGTGGTGTGTTTATTTGTCTTTTGTGCATGTGTGCGTGTCTTTTTGCTCTTGTAGGCTGGGCGGCCAGGTCTCCTCTGAAGGGCGGAGCTGGAGGCTGCCTCTTAGTGGTCCAGCACACCTGATGCTCATCATCTCGAGCCTCCTGTCTTTGCCAGAGTGTTAGCTAACCTGCATGGTTTGATTGGCAATCTTGTGGATAGCCTAGCCTCCCAGCCTGCCAGGTCACACTATGCCCAGAAACATCTGAAAAATAATGTTGATGATGTGACAGCTGAGTGACTGTTATTCTTCTTGTGCTAGAAAAATGTACTTTAAACCTCTGGGTTACTATTTCTTCTCACTACCCTGCTGCAAGTTAAACTGGGGCTCAATAAGATTTTTTTTTTTTTTGCATTATGGGATAGATAAAAATCTAAACACCTAAATCTTTTACGGTGCAGGTAGGAAGGTAGCACAGTGAAGTCACTGCATGGTCACCAATGTTCAAGAAGGTGCCATACCTCCCAGTTTTATAAAAGTAGCCGCAGTGAAGATTAATTTAGCTTGCTGAGATTCAAGATTAACTTGTCATTTTACATACTAGCAGTATTTGATAGCAGGAAAACACACTGCTTCAGTGAAAGAGAACACCATAAAAAAAGAGTCTTGATGGTTTTCCTGCTGTAGGTACATCAGTTTAAGGGGTCATTCCCAAAAATCAACAACTTGTAAAGTGTAAAAAAGTTGATCTTTTTTCATCTAATTTCACCTGGTTTTTTGGCATTTTAATGTAATAGTAAGAATTAAAAAAACACATCCTTGTGTTGACGAATTCTGTAAATCTTGGTATCAAATATGCTCTTTTCTATCTATTAAAATATTGTATTGTTGCACTAATAAAAATCCATCCTTCCATTCTCTTCCACTTATCCTTATCAGGCTCACGTGACGGCTGTCTCAATAGCCGGGGATCGGTCCTCCAGGGCCTCTGCCCTTGGCAACCACTCGACACACATTGCACCCAACCCCTAAGATGCCTCCTGCGGGTGGTGGAGGGCCTACAGGAGGGCAGGCCCATGTTACCTCTTCGAGCTTCGGTGCTCCACTCACAAGATTTATATTGCGGGTCGCGCGCTGCTGACTTCAACTGAGGCTATAGTCGGACGGTGGAAGGAATACTTTGAGGACCTCTTTAATCCCACTGACACGCCTTCTGTAGTGGAAGCAGAGTCTGGGGACGAGGGGGATGACTTGCCGGTTCACCGGGGGTGAGGTCACTGAGGTGGTTAAAAAACTCCTTGGTGGGAGGGTCCCTGGGGTGGACGAGATTCGCCCTGAGTTCCTGATGTTGTAGGGTTGTCTTGGGTGACACGCGTCTGCAATATTCCATGGAGGTCTGGAGCAGTGCCACTGGATTGGCAGACTGGGGTGGTGGTCCCCATCTTTAAGAAGGGAGACCAGAGGGTGTGCTCCAACTTTCGAGGGATCACACTTATCAGCCTCCCCGGTAAGGTCTATGCCAGGGTGCTGGAAAGGAGGGTCCGCCCATTAGTTGAACCTCAGATTCAGGAGGAATACTGCGGTTTTTCGTCCTGGTGTAGACCAGCTCTTTATCCTCTTAAGGATATTTGAGTGTGCGTGGGCGTTTCCCCAATCAGTCTACATGTGCTTTGCGGACTTGGAGAAGGCATTTGACCGTGTTCCTCCACCAAACTTTAAACTTCACACGATGCAGTTAAACAAGTACTGTTGTCCTGGCAACCACCAAACCCAGACTCGTCCATCAGAATGCTAGAAAGGGAAGCATGATTCATCCCTTCAGAGAACATGTCCTCACCGCTTTAGAGTCCAATGCCAGTGTGCTTTATACTGCATGTCATGCTTTGCATTGAGCTTTGTGATTTGGCTTGGTTGAAGCTGCTCTGCCATGGAAGCCCATTCCATGAAGCTCTCTCTGCACTCTCCTTGAGCTAATCTGAAAGCCACATGAAGTTTCTAGGTCTTTAGTGATCGCCTCTGCCAATTGCAAGAGTTGTGACAGTAAAACAGTAGTCATACATTGTACACTAAGACGGGTTCAAAATTGGTTGTAAGATAATCTAACGATAATCCAAAATTCTGATCATATCAGAAATTTTCATTGACCATCTTTCTGACTGCAGCTATGATCAATATTTGCTGAAAATCAAATATAGATGCAGCATGACACAGCATAATGCATAACTTTGCAGAATATACAGAGATAATATATGCAAAAATAATAATAATAATAATAATAATAATAAGTTTGGGAATCCAGTGAAGAAGAAAATCTAGTTGACGTGTGGGTTTGTTTGATGTTTCCGTCAGGCATTATCATGACCAAGCCAAGAAGGATACAGCTATACAAAGCACAAGTAGGAACTAGCATCCTGCAGTAGGATGTATAGAATATGCATAATGTAGACTTCACATTCAAGTTAATTATGTAGCTTGCAACGAACTTATAAGGATACTGAAATCACCCATTGCGTAGACCTACAGCTCTCTCTGTAGTTGGGTGGTCTGTCAGAAGAATAAAACTGTCTTCATGCTCTATGAGAGTTTATTCTTAATGTTGCCACAAGCCCACAAGCTAATTAGCATGGAAATAAAGACAAAGCGCCTTGAAATCAGTGCTGGGAAAAAAGATTGGAATCAGTGGTACTTACGCTGTATGAATATGTGCTTCTGTGTTGTACTGTACTACAGGGACCTGTAAGCCTCTTGTGGTGCCAGTTACAAGGCTAATATGCATAGCCACCTCCCTGCT
>VUQK01043374.1:41810-80628 GCA_015106715.1 Bujurquina vittata | reverse complement strand
GTTATGCATTTCACCTGTGTTCCCAGTTGTTTCCACTCCCCTCGTTAGCCCTCTTGTTATTTAAGTCCTGTGCTTTCTGTGCCTCTTGTTGTGTCGTCCGTCTACCCTCTGTCATCTGTCGTCATTCTTTTCCCTTCTGCTGTGTGTTCCTGGTCCCGTCCCCCGCGTTTGTTTGATTCCCGTGTTCCTGCAATAAATGTTGGTGTATATATCCACATCCGTCTGTGGTGTCCCATCGTGAGGTCCTCTTTCCACCTGCCACACAGCCGTTGCATGACACAGTCCATGTGCCTGTCCATTTTTAAAGGAATCCTTTTTGTTTGTGAAGACACAAACAAATAAATCATTCAAATGTAAAGAGGGCGCTGAACCAGTGTTTTGTCTGCGCATAACAGTCAATTTAGCCCAATTTTTTGAATTGTCTCCGAGCACTTTGTTACTAGCAGCCTGTTAGAAAAACATAATTTGTTCCCATTTCTTTTACTTACAGCTCAAGTGGAACACAAAAGAAGATGCAGTAGGCCTAAAAACATATCTACAGCAGATGATCAGTGTCCCAAAGGTGTGTCCTTAAGAAATAGAAAAAAAAAAAAGTTAACACCTGACACAGGCGCATAGGGTCCTTTGTGTGATCCACCTAATGTTCCCTGAAACCTCGTTGGAAATGGTCTCAGTGGAGGGTGGCTGTCAAGAAGCAATTCTTAAGGAAGGTAAGCAGTGAGCAAAGGCTGAAGTATACCAAATTACTCAAGAACTGGTCTGAAAATCAGTGGCAACAGGTCTGCTGGAGTGATGAATCCAAGTTTGAAATTCTTGGTTCAAATCATCATCAATATTTATGGAGGAGTCGAGACAGAGGTACAACAGTGAGCGTCTGCAGCCATCTGCAAAACATGACGAATGCTCTCCCATGGAGAGCTGCAACTATTTCCTGACAAAATATAAAGAAATCATGGGTGGCTCAAGGCTTTTGCACAAGACTGTGTGATATCAGTGAATGCTGAATTCTGTTAATTCCAGGCAAATCAGTCCTCTGCAGGAGCTACAAACTCACATTCCCTCTTTTCGCAGACTTGTTCCTTTCATTATTCCACTTGTCTGATCAGAGATGCGACGTTAAAGCTGTTTTGGACAGGGGCACGGAGGGCTAGTTGCACATGTAAGGGCATGCTGTAAGCATGATCAGCTGGAAACTAACTGGGACAGAAGCCAAAAGAAGTGACAGAGCCAAAAAAAAGGGAGCAGATTATGTAAGTGCAGGCACAAAAGACTTAGATATGCTGCCTCTCACTCATAAATAAACACGACACATACCTTGAAGTCACTGACTTTAATAAGATGCCATCCTATTTGCTGCAGAACATTTTCTTGTTCAGCCTCTTGACATTACCTCATCACCAATTACAGGGACTAATGATATGCGCCACTATCAGTAAAAATTCAGGTTTAACTAAGCTCTGACAAAATGCAGCAGAATATTTATTTAAACTGAAGTGAACGTATTTGAACACCATGTTATGTAACGCACGCTGATCCATTGTGCGCACTGCCTTTTCAGTATAGCAGGGCTTATTGACTCATAATTGAATAACACAGACGGAGTGTGCCCATGCTTGTCCCCATCACCACCACAACCAGAATACACCTGACATTCAGTCATCAGCACAGAAATAGCCCGGTGTTATAAAACTCTCTCACACACACACATACACACACACACACACACACACACACACATAAATCAGCTTGATCTGTAAACGTTTTGGGCTACAACAGAAAAATTGAGAAAAAATTCTTGAGAAGTCCACGTTTTCAGGCAGTCAGATATTTCATGTCATTTCTCAAACTATTTCTGCATACATCCAATACAGCCACACATAATCTTACATATTGGCCATTTACCAAACACGTTTTTAAAAAAAACTTTTAAGTTGATAGGATGTAAAAGTACTATCTTGTGAATATGGGGAAGTATCCTTGTAGCATTTCGCATGCAGGGTGAATTAAAATTCTAATATCTCCATGTTGTAGCTTTGGTCAGAGCTAGTTTTAGGAGGAGCCAACAGAAAATGACTCCAGCTGTCTGCACCAGTAAGAGGCTGACAAACAGATGTACTTTATAATTTAAGAGCATCTTTCCAACAAACCCAATTATGACTCACTGATTGCTACATGTTTTCTGTCTCTGCTTCTGGCTTCCATCACCGTTTAGACTTCTTCAAGTGGGGACACATAAAGTGCATTAGAGTCTAGTTTTCAAATTCTGATTGTGGTGCACCCCCCTCCCCCTCTCAGCAATGGAAGAATTTGTGAAATGTTGCTCAACTTGAAACAGTTGTTCAAAAGGATGCTATTCACACAGTTTGTGTGTTTTGGTCAGCATATACTGTAAATCTCTTATTAAGAATAATGCTAAGAGTCTGCAGACAAAAGTACAGAGAAGATGTAACAAATTCAACATGTTCCAGTTATAGTATCTTAAAATATCTGCAGCCAAAAAAAAGTCTAAAGAAATAACTTGTCGCTTATGTCAAACTTCCACTCTTGGCTTTCTCCCCAGTCAGCTCTCTTTAATCATCTTTAATCATCTACATGTATGCATGTGGCAGATGTTCAATTATTTAATAGCTTAATGGATGAAATTTTAGCCTATAAATTCCCTTTGATTAATACAAATGATGGTTACAAATGATTATCAACTGCACGTTTCACTAAAGGAGCAACTACAATAAATTAAACTACTTAAAACTACTGCATAAAATAACCAAGTTTCCTACAAACATCTAAAGGTAACAAACATTTAAATGAAACACATAAACACATAAAAATATAATTTGCAATAGATTTTTAAAATTCTTTTCATTCTGTCAGATTGTAAAAGCCTGCATGTAACTGTCACATGATATGATGCCTGCATCATATCATCATATACATCTATACTTCAAGTAAATGAACACCAGTGATGATGAGTTGAGTTGGATAGTCATCATGAAATTGTTCCGTTTGGATAAGCGTGACCCCGAGGCCAAATCATTTTCCACTATGAGGCCCGTGTTTTGCTTGCATGATAAATACTTCATGCACTATATCATGCAAAGTCTTCTCTATTCTGGCAGACAATGAGAGGAGGACCTTTCCGCTGCATAAAAGCTCCAGTCAGCAACGTCATAATTGCTTTTCTTACGGCAAATTTGCTTTTACTTTCTCTCAGCTAATGAAATTAAACCAGAACATTCTTCCCACAATCAGCAGTGCAGTAGACCTAAATGTCAGTGGCTGCTGGATTTCTTCATTCAATTTGAGCAAACACCCAGGAGAGAGAGGGTATATGGCATGAATTGATTGACAGAGTTCCATTACAAGGGCTTATCAGACTCCTGTCTGCAATTATCCAGGTTCAGTATGGTGGTGGAATTTGATTTGTGCCGGGATTATAGTCACAAAGATGTGCACAGAAAGGGGTACTGCTCCACACTGTGACTCTTCTATAATTTTCATTAGCATGTTCTCCCCTACCAACACTCAGCATTTACTGAGCCTTGAGGTGACTGTTTTTTCTGAATTGATAGTGTATAAATAAAATTGAATTGAGCCGAATTGCATTACTGTCAGCTTATTGATTTGTCAGTGTTTCCCTGGTACTGGTACTTTTATTTTACAGAGTAATTTACAAAACAAAAAATGAAGAGCATTAGACAAAAAATTGCTCCATGAGAGGCATTAAATCATATAAAGTAGTAACACTGTACAGTTTCCCACATCTGCACAGGTATATTAACAGCCACCCAGGATTAATTGGTGATTAATTTAAGCATTTTCCATCTGCGAGAACACCTATTTCACCATTATTATGAATGTTCAGTCACTCATATCCAGCCTTCCGGTCTCATGTTTCCTCTAATGGCTGCTTTGTTGGTCCAGCTGTTATTGTGGTGGACTTCGATATCACCCAGGTGTTCCCCAGAGAGGATCCTGTCCTGCGTTGGGATGGACTCCAACTCTTTCTCACTGCAGCTGGCTTTAGTGACTCTTCATCTAATCTGGAGGTCTGCTTTGAGCTGAAGGGACACTCTATCCAGAACTTGCACCAAGTGAAGAAGTGATTCATGAGTCGCTTCGCCGAGTCACCGAGGCTGCAAAACAGAACTGGACTACCATCCCCAGCTGCAGTCCACGATGATGAAGGTCATCCCCGGAATAGGAGATTCGCTCAAGAAGCAGCTGATTGTATTGCTCAGTTAGTTCTTTGTCACAAAGCTCTTGGAAAATAAAAGATTTGCAAAGAAAAACAGCATTATTGTATAATTGCACCTGCACACAAAAGCAGGGATGCACAATTGCACATGTAACAGCTCCAATCCCCACCGCCATACAATATATATGTGTGTGGGAAATATTGCACTGACAGAAAAGACCTTTAATTTTACTTTGTACTTGAGAATTACCACTTACAGTTGATCATGGCATAGCAAGAAGAAGAAGGAAATATCATAAACCGCCTTGTTGAAAAGGTGACGTCCTATTATAGCACCACTCTGGAATTCAGTGAGCTCTTTAGAACGACACGTTCTATCACCAGTGTTTGTAAAGGCAGGCTGCATGACCAGGTGCTTGATTTTATACACCTGTGGCAAATGGACTGAAAACACCTAAATTCAAAGATGAAGAGGCCCAATATTTTTCTCCATATAGTGTAGATTGATTATATAATCTAAATAAATGAAAGTAATATATTAATAAACCAGAATGAGGCAAGAAGTGAACATTGGTTGTGAGGACGTACAGCCACTCATGTTTGTCCAGCTCTCTTTCTGGATTTTTAATATTCTAAATGACCAGAGTCAAAAAATTGTTTTGTGGCTATTTTCTGCTACAGGGTAGTAAAATGCAGCAAATGCATTTTGAGATTCACACAGAACAAGCAGAATTCATGAAAGCTCTTTATTTCTTTTCTACTTCACACGTCTCAATGTGGTTTTCCGTCTCCCCTCGCCGTTTTCTTGCAGCCTGTGCATTTTTCAGCAACATGTCCTGTGGTCAGCACAATTACAACAGGCTGAGGCCAGTGGATGCTTGATAGGCTGGGGAAATAAATGCTTTCAGTCACAGATGCAACCAATTGTTGAAGGACTGTCATTCCTCACAAATCAGTCAGAGTAAGCGGCATGTGGTCAAATTTGTCAATTAAAAAAAATCTAAAGAAATGTGGCATTATAAACCTTTCAGCATAAATGTAACCAATAATTATCATTCCAAACTAAGATGAGGCAGAAGAGCTTTGTTTCTTTGCTTGTGTATCTTATTTTTGATTTTTAATTCATAGGGTTTCTTCCCCGTGTCTTTGTTCCTTAAAGTTTGTGTTTGTTTGTTTTCTCCCCCATTTTTATTTTTATTTCTTTAGATTTTTATGAGTTTGGTCATTAGAGATTAAGTAATATGTGATGTGGCTCTTCTATTCAGGCAGTAAACACTTTCAAAAGTAACCCCAAAAAAAGCCACTAAAAGCTGAAATTGAACTATTTTCCACTGTCAGACTTGAATGCTAATATATGAAATTGTATTGCTGTCAGCTGATAATCATCTGAAAATATCAATAAAATATTACAATGACACTCCTCAAAACAACACACGCTTCTACAAAGGCTGTATCTCACAACAAGCCATATAATGTGTCAGATTCTCCCATTAAAAATGCTCTAGCAGACACCAACAGCACAAAGAAAGGTGACTGTTCCTGTTTAGTGGGGTTAGCTGAGGAGCCTACAGTAGGTGTCAGCTATCAGAAACTGAAAATCAGTGGCAGCAGGTCTTATGAAGTGTGAAATTTCCAATTCAAATCCTTGTCAATTTGTAGGGAGGAGGTCAGGAGAAAGGTGCAACAGTGAGTGTCTGCAGACATCTGTGAAACATGGTGGAAGCCATGTCATGGTTTGCGACTGCATTTCAGCCAGTGGTGTTGGGGATCAAAATTGATTCATCCATTCATCCATCTATGGTGTACAGTGTGGAGAACTTTTCCGGAAGACTGCTTATAGAAAATACAAGAAAGCTTCCTGTGAGTGTTCAGGCTGTGAAGAATAAAAGTGGTCACACCAAATATTGACCATTTTCCTAAGAAAAGATGAGAAAATAAGAGTTGGCTTGAGACTTTTGCACAGGACTGTACTGTAAGTGATAATGCCCCAAAATGACCTGCTACAGCACATTCACAATAAAGTAGCTACACCTTGAACTGTTGCTAAATATTCACGTCCTCATATCTTCACAGATTGACCAGATTAACTAACCCTCAAAAGGAAAAAGAAAAGAAGCAAACCACATGATTAAATGCAAACTTGTTGGACTTTGTTTCTTTGTGTCTCTTTGGTTATTAGTTGTTGGGGTTTTTCCCCCTGTTTTTATTGAATTGTTTGTGATTCCACATTTCTATGTGTATTTTTATTAACAGAAAAACATAATCCCATGGAGCAGTAGGAGGTGTTCTGGTATACTTTGGTTAAGGTAGTGCAGTACCCCAGGGCAGTACTGAATTTGACTCTTACCTCTACACACTGAGTAAAAAATGTTATTTGGTTAACTGAAGGGAAGAACTCACACAGCAGAATAGCCACAAACACACAGAATATTTGGACACACACACCCACACACACCTGCAAATTCACACACCCTGCCGTATTCAAGTGAAGACGCTCCATTACATCTTTATTCATAAACTTATACATGCAGAATCACATAACCACATTAAGACACACATTCGGTGAAGCAAAACACACAGCGGCTATGTACTTACGCATGCAGTCACAACATGCTGTGGGGATGATATAATGGCAGCACGCTCGTATTAACACACACAGCACACACACACAGCACAAAGATCATCTCTAGAGGCCTCTAAACAGAGAGGAAGCAAGAACGAATATAAAATGTAAATTTTTGTCTTGCTACATAAAAATGCAGCCAGCACAGACAAAATGTATTTCCATAATGACTCTGGCTTGGTGTGCATATGGGGCGTTAGCTTCCCCTCGGCAGGCACTGCATGTGAAATGAGCTGCTGCTCCGGCTGCCTCTTTCATGAACTCTCGGGGGTTTGTCTGTCCACTAGCTCTTGCTGCTCTGACATTAAACCCAAAAGCTCTGAGCCAGACAGGTGGGCAACTTTATTCAACATTCATGGCGCCTGTCTATCCAAATTTCAAGTTGACTGGACGAGGCGTGTTGTATGCATGGCTGCTGCGTGGTACCGAGTACATGTAAAATATTTGCGGGTAGAATGAGGGCTCATGATCCATTTATGTTAATAGCGATTCGATGCTATTTGAATCTTCAGACATATTTAAATGATGATGACTAGAATGAAAAGTTTGTCCTCTTATTCCCTAGTTACAGAAGGTTTGGTTATGTGGGAGTTTAAGGCTGATTTAAAATGAGCTCTATTTTCACAGCGGTGATTAACATAGCAAATACTCCAAGGTGTATTTCTCCACACCTTGCTTTAATGGAATTTACTCTGTTCTTGGTTTTCTGGCTGAGCTTTTTGCATTGTATTTTCTAATTTCTTGCATTCGCCGAGGCATTACAGTAGCTGTCACAAAGGCAGGCGTTCCTTAACTTAAAATACATATAATAAAAAAGTTGATTGTTTAACAACTTATAGCCGCATGAGTTCAATGATTACAAGGCTGCCGTGTTTATTCTGATCTTTAATTGCTGTGCAATAATAAAACTGGAGGTAAACTGAGATGGGGTGGATCTCATGACCACTCCAGAAATGCTGCTTTTTTAATTCCTGCTTTACTGGAAAAGTCAATAGTGTTGTTCTGCTCATCAATAAAGTCATTTCCACCAAGCCAGCAGCTTTCGTTACACAGAATGGTGAATAATTATATGAGTTTGATAATATTGATAGGGCAGTGGTGCCGCAGTTGATAAGGAAATTTTAAGAAGTGAAAGATATTTCTTCATAACTGACAAAAAGAAACCAGGTCATCATTTTATCTGTATTTAATCAAAAATACAGATACATTATTATTGCATTGTCTTTATATATTAAATGCTCGTTTTTTACCCTTCTTTTTTGGCATCTCTTAATTGATTCTATGTTTCTTGGTCTTTAAAACCTGTTGGCTGCTTTGCGACCTTTGCATCATCTTTACCATCATCACTCTGAAGTGACACACATGGGAAATAAACAGCTCAGCAGAGCTTAGCACGGAGGTGCAAAATTTGGCAGAGAAGCTTGGGAGAAAGAAAGATGGGAGAAAAAGTGTTCTTCAAATAAACCCCGCTAATGAGCTGGTGAGAGATTTACATAGCCTGATGACTAAGGATCCTGGGTAATTACCCGTGTGCAACCTCAAGGTTTAAGCTGTGATGAGTATAGGTCTGGTGACAATCCCAGCCAATCAATCCCTGCCTTGGGAGGTCAACAGGAACAGCACCTCCCCTGGTTTAACATGAGTTATCTGTTGACTTTTGGAATGCTGCTTGAGATCACCAGTGGCTCTATGAATAATTTCTTCATTAGCTCTCAAGAGGCATCTTAAATGCAGACGCGGACACAGCTGAGCTAATCCAGGATTTCAATGCGTTAAAAGCCTCAGAATGGAACCTCTCTTTAGCCCACAAAGCAGCGATGTATTGTTTGTGACAACAGTGGAAACAAGCGTTTCGCAGAAACCCTAGGTCTAAATAGAAAATGCGATCAAGCAGCAAGTTAAAGCTGAAGATGAGGTTGCATCTCAGCTAAACGTTCTATTTTGTAAGATTTCGCTGAAAATAAAGAAGATGAAAAAATAACTGAAAACCAGCAACACTGTGAAATATGTAATGTTTCCTGAAAGCAGGATTTCACTTCAGAGGCTAAACATGCACTCAACGTCTAAACCGCTGCATGTTTTCCATGACATTACTAAAGCCATTCAAGGACTTGACTTCATTTTGAGTGAAAGCATGTCAGATTTGATTGATTGGAATGATATAATGCTTGCCCTGGGCACTACATGGCCGTCATGGAAATAGGTTGACAGCTGGAGCAGATACTTTATCGGACTTATACAAATGGATTTATCTGTGGCGCCTTGCCCATGATTGTATTAAAATATGTATTGAAGCTTTGAAAGAACCCAAGTGTTGGAGTGGAGGAATGCGCATTGTCTTTAAATATGACGGTGGTGGCAGAGAAATTTAAGTTTTGAAGTAGCTTGATGCCCACGTTGGCTGGAGATGTGCGTGCGAGGATTTTCTTGAGTTCAATTTAAGGCCAAAACTTAAAGTTGCAAGAAGTCCTCAGCAATGTGATCGTGTCTTGCAAGCACAGGCAGATGCTAAGTAGTGTTTAAATGAATATTAATGCAATTTAGAATGAATGTTTAAAAGGTACTTGTCCCTAATTACTCACTGTTATCAATAACTATCACAGAATACCTGTAAACTACTTAACTGCTCCTCAAGAGAAGAAGAATTTAAGGACATTAATCAAGGATGAATTTCAAGATTCACAAACAGATGTTCCCTCTTAATAAAGCTTTCTTTACACTATCAGTCGGCAGACTACAGCTTTTTGACTCATGCGTCTCGTGCTCTGCTTACCTGACTGATTTCCAATATAGATTTCTTAACAAAACAAGCTGTTGCGCTTACATAAGAAGCCCAGTAAGATTTATGCTTGGTTAAAAGTACACAAAAATCCCATATTTCCACCATGCTTACTGACATTCACTGGAACGTGGCAAATACTTGCACGCATGCCGGGCTGTGGTCACTGAAAACATCCTCTTGCACCAGATCAAATAAGAGCACGCACGCAACACTCAGAGCACTGTGAATAGTATTAGTGGTGACAGTTGTTGCCACAGTGGTAACAATTATTTTGGTTGTTCAACAGTCAATCTCTATAAAACGAGTGCTCCACTTTTCCTTCTTGGGGGCGGTGGGGGACTTCATGCTGGGTCTGTGAATCAGCCTTAAATTTGTAAATGATACTGCTATCAAGGGCTGTTTATTTTGAAGTGATTAATAAAAGGGAAGTAGTGCACCATGGGCAGATCCATTCACACGCTGAGAGACACAGCTCAGGATAAACAGCAAATATTGCATTGAGTGAGCACTCCTCCTCATCTTTCTCAAAAATAAAACATAAACACATGCCCGGTATCACCTCCTCTACACAGTATGACTTTGCTCTCTTTTGACTCTTGCCTTCCAGTGGTGATAAAAGACCCCCGTGTGATTATAATTTCACTGTTGAAAGCCTTCAATAATTCATGGTTATGCATTTATGCAACCAGTGGCGCTCTACTTGTCCACTGGTTTTCCCCACGTTCCCAACATCATCTTCCTTCCTTCCTCCCTCCCACCCTCTATCTTCCATGTCTACGCTGCAGACGCTGGCTGGGACTGACCTCTGCTGTAAATCTCCACACCCAATACTGACACCAGGCGGTGTAGGCAGGTCACTGGGTGATGAGAGGGAAATAAAACAACAGTTTTTTACGGCTCTGGAGGAAGAAGCGGTAAGGTGTAGAAAGCCTTACACTTGATTGGAGCAAGACACATTTACCGACCGCTATCTCCCCTCCATTACTCGCAGCACATACGTAAATGCCCTTAATCCACTGCATCTCCACCCAGGCTGCCTAAAGGTGGATAAATCCAACACACTGACTCCAGCAGACATGGAAGGAAGTTCAATACAGATAATTAAAAATAAACGTATTCATTAAAAGATCATCCCGTTTATCACAGATTAGCATCTTTATTTTGTATTTGTATAGAATAACCCCATACCACAAAACATGACCAAAAAAATCATAAAAATACACTTTAGTTGATTATCTAAAATAATTATATAATTCCTAATTAATATATAATTATATATAATGTAATTATATAATGATATATAATTATGATTGACGATAATTAGATTATTATTGTTATATTATTATATCATTATTATATACTTAATCTTATAGGTTTTTTTAGCCTGTTTCTTAGATGCTGTAAAAATATTAATAATTAAAACAAACACAAATCCAAATCCGTCCACATAATAAGGTTAACCTCATCCTGATAGAGGGCCACTGTGAAGCTGAAAGAGTTGGCCATGAAGCCTTCTGAAAATTAAAGCCTTTTCACAACCCACACAAGCAGTGGCCTGGAAGGCTGGTACACAACACTGAATGAAGTCAGGGATATATAGTGCATGACAAGACTCAAACAACCAAACAGCTAGCAACATTGATCAAATGTGCTACGTGCAAGATAAATGCCCGTGCTAGAGCCCACCAATTACACATGATGAATCTGCATGGCGTTAGCAAGAAGCAGGCTCGGTACGCCCGTCAGCCTCCAGGCAAAGACCTCATCCAGTGAACGCAGCAGTAAACGGAAACGCAACTCTGATCTCTGCTGGGGTCAGAACAAGATGAGTCTGATCTTGGTCTAGCCGAGTAAAAAGAAGGCTCAAATAACAATCCTCTCCAGATTTAAATAATGAGTCTTTGTAATTTGGTTTCACATATGTAGTTGCTTGTAACAAGATCAGTTCAATGATTTAATTTTTTTTTTTTGCAATTTCATTTGGTCCTTTGATGATAATGGTGGATGCTGTCCAACAAAATGCCTCAAAGGTGTTCATCTGGGTTGAGAGCTGGTGACTGTGAAGGGTGCAGCATGTGGTCTGCATCATTTTGCTCCACATCAAACCATTCAGTTACCCCTTGTGCTCTACGGATGCAGGCACAGACCACTTACATCAAGTACAAATGTTTCATCCTAGGATAAATGTGACCATTTGAAACAACTTTGTACTGATTTGCAGTGATCCTTTCCTCTTAAGGGACACGTATGGCAGTGCATTCACCCAACACCATCCCCTCACTAAGGGTGCAGGTTTTTCCTACAGTTTTGAAATTCCAGATCTTTTAATTATTGCGCACTGACGGAGTCAATGATCAGGAGCTTTAAGCTGGAAATAACAATAGCTCCTTTGTATATTTAATATTAAATTAGCACAGAGGTGCAAAATTTGTCAGAGAAGCAACAAATGGTCAGAATACAACAAAAGTGTGTGTCACTGTGTAAACATGATAGCAGAATATACACATCACACACACGCACAAAAACACTGCCTTAAATGTTTGCAGTTTGGAGGATGCCTGCAAAACTGATCCCCAACAGATCTCCTAAAAAGCAGCAAGAAGGAGATGGCTGTTGAAATGAAAGACAGCTAAAACCTGAGTGTACCAAAAATGACTCTTCTGGTGCTGAATTCATTGAGCCATCAGAATGCTCCAATGCTATGATGGGATTTTCAGGAAGTGGACATATTCTCGACTCAGCAGTGCTGAAGGCTGTGTCCTTGACAAGTACACTTAATTAAACTCGCAATCAGCTGTTGACTGCTTCTCCTGCCTCATCAATAAAGCAATTGAACCTGCATGCTGGGGCACCTGTCACTTCATGTTAACTCCTCTCCTCCAAGCTGGATTGTCGGTGCATTTATCATTGAAAAAGCTGAGCTTTATTAACATAACACTCCCCTAAAGTTTCAGAGCATTTCATTGAGAAGGCCTCATCATATTTCCCCTGGTATTATAGGGATATAAGAATTGCATGAGTACATTTACAGTAAAACCAAGAGCAATGGTATACAAACTACAACTTGTGTACACAGCTTGGTGTCTCAACCAGTAATTTGCAGTAGGATCCATGTCTTGCATGTATAATGGCGTGAATGCATTACAGGTCATTACTGTTAACAGCTTAAATTACAGTCTATTAATAATATATCTTGATTTTTTGTATTTATTTTTTTTGCAAAGCAGAAAAAGTTTTTCATGTGCACATTTTCTCTCCCTGTCATTCTCACTTAGATCAACAGTCTTCTGATGTTGATCTAGGTGTCATTCATCAAACTCCACGAGAACATATAATGGCGCAATTATATAAACAATGATTGGCAGCCTAAATAACATCATATTTGTGAAGAACCTTTCAAAAGGGTGTATATTTGCATAAGCAACACGGATTAATGTGATAGTCGAGCAGCTGCTCTCACCGGGAGGCCCGAACGATAACAACTTTCAGTGATTTGGTGTAATCAGGAAAACTTTCTGTTTTGAGGTTAAATTTGAGAGAATCTGAAAAGAGGAAGGAGGCGGCGAGGGGAAGGTGAACTCAGTCAAAAGTGACGCCGCTATCAATTCACACCCGTTAAACCATTTGAGTTTTCAGCAATCCGTATGTACTTTTGATTCCAGAGACGATTTTAAACACACCATGAGATACTTACCGTATCTCAAATTCAAGCTATTTTTGTCATCACTCAGCTAACATGCTAACAGATGTTACCTGTATTGAACTGCCAAACAGTTCAAACTGGTCGATCGGAGTCTCAGACGTTTGGTGGCAGTCGACAGAAAAAAGCAAACACTCCGGCTGGACTTTTTTGCGCCCAGCTCCCCAGAGAACCACATACAACAGAAAGGTAAACCTAAATAGATTTTTACCTCTGCTGTATTTTTCCACCAGACATTAGACACAGCTGGGTGAAAATGTTTTTGCAGCAAAAGGACAATGTCAAATAGTATTGACACAACTGAGCCAAAAATGCACAACTTTATTCTTTAAAAGTTGAGAAGAAAAGAATGAATGGAAACATTTAAACTTAATTCTGGACTCTTTTTTTAGCATGGATGTGGCTGACGCATTTTCATTATAGATGGTTCACAATTTAAAAGCTGTTTTCATTCGAGGAAACTAAATTAAATTGAGTTTCTTTGCCTTTTTCACCGGTGGGAAGTTGGATATTTGGGGTTTTGGGCACCTGCGAGATCAGCATTAGACGGCGCTAAGAACTGACGGTTGTGTCAGGCCTTAAATGTGTTGTATATCTTTGTGTATTTGTGTGCTCATTGCAGCTTACATCACACTCTTTGAAAGACCCTGCCTACGGGAGTATTAGACCTGTAAAATGTCTGACACATTTCTATTTGACAGTTTCTTCCTTTCTTTTGGCATTTCTAATTTGAACCAACTGAAGCAGGTGTCACTCTCCGCCAATCCAGACTCTCAGCCTGGCTTTTCATTACAGGGTCCCGGATTGCACTGGGGTGTGAGATAAATTGGTTATGTCTAAAGTCAAATTATATCCAGGTCTTTGCAATTCAATTCAGTTATCGAAAAGAGGACGGGAAAAAGCTGCTAAAAAGGAATTTTCCAAGTTGCTGCTTTCGCTAAAAGACGGATTCACAAAGAGGGAAACTCATGCCAGATTGCCTGCCAATTTCTGGTCTAGACATGAGCGAAGAGTTCTTTCACTGCCATTCATGTAATGCTTGACGGCAAAAGGGATGGTTTCAAACTAGAAAAGCCACGTATTTCTGGGCAATTATTTGACAACTACAAGGCTGCTTTTGAAAGGCATGAATACTGCAAGCTGATATAAACTCTTATTGCAGTTTTTTAGTTGTGCATTTCAAAGTCTTTAGCGATAGGATAAATACTTCTCCTTGGTTTGATAGTGCTATGTTGGGTTTCTTGGAGTTCCATTATATGTATAGTTGTCTTTTCCTCTATTGACCTAGATCGGATTTTAATATGAAGCTAATAGGCTTTGCTCTTTTTTAAAACGTTAGAAGTGGCGCTCCATTTGCTGATTTAACAGGTCAATTGGTATTTCAATACAGAAACATAAAGGAATATTCCAGATATCCAATATGGTTAAAAAGTACTTAAATGTTTTAATTGAACTGAAAGCTGTCTTTAATAGGAACTGTTGAACATTGCCATGGCAGGCCATACTGTACAAGGGTTGTCAGGACATTTACAGTATTTATGAGAGTCATCCTCTCGTTTGCATGAGAGAAAAAGAATCAGTCAGTAGCCTTCACCCTGAGGGACTCTGTCTGTAAATACAATAGACAAGATTTTAGTCTTTGAAAGACCAATTGATCAAAATTGCAGCCCCCCCCCCCCATAGCCATGCAGCCAGAGGTGGGAAGGAACAAAGTACAAATACTTTGTTACTGTGCTTAAGCAGAATTTTCAGATATCTGTGTTTCATTTGAGTATGTATTTTATACTCCTGACATTTTGTTACTTTAGGTTTAAGACATTTGAGGGACGTTTTTATTTCACGTCACTACTCCTTCAAATGGCAAAACCTATCTGAGCCTAAATGAAGGGACAATAACACATAAGGGAGAGTCACACACATAGACACGAAAGAGGCAAAAACATATAATCTATAAATAATTTATAACGCTGGACTCTGGGGTTAAAGGGGGCTACAATGATCCAGAAAGACGTTTTTGGTCAGTAAATTGTGGTTGTGGTACTTCAGCATTTATTTAGTGCTAGAGAAGAGGAGCAAAAATTAAAGGAGTAACATGTTGTGGTAGGTAATTTCAAATGCAACTTTTCTAAAGCCTCAACAGAAGAGATGGAGAGAGGTGTAGGAAAGAGGACAGGAAAAGAAGAAGAGAGGTTAGATTTAAAGGTGCTCAGTGACCTGTGATGAACTGGAAATTTAAAGCTTACATTTTAAAATCAGATCTTCTATCTATATATGATGTGAAATTATGATTTTACATGTTGTGAAACACCCTGCAAAACAATCTGAGGTACACCAACTTTGTGTTATTCAAGGGTTGCATGAAAATACTCTGTGTTGGGTTGGTGCACAGCAGCTGTGGTGTTCATGGTCAGAGTTACAGGTCAGATTAGGTGTAGTGCAGATGAGTTTGAATTTAAGATGATGATGTTGAGATTCATTCACTGGAATCAACCTGAAATTCTGGATTACATCTTGTTGAATTCAGTCGTGTACATCCACAAAGAGTAGTAAACCTCAAAACAGCAGCAGCTGATCACAGCGTGCGCACAAAGAAAATATACTGGAGCTCACAATAGAAATTATTGTGTGTGGTGAGTCTATGCCCCATGCTGAGCCACTACAACTGATCTTAGGGTTCCCTCGATCCTGCTTTAACCCCTAACTGTGCTCATTTTTCTGTTTGGATGATGAAGCAGAGTCACCCTCTACAATGCAAGCAACAGCAAACAGTTTTTTATTTATTTATTTTTTTCATTTGAGTGATTACATTCATTAGAATTAGAATTAAGATTTAAATAAAGTTTGTGCTCTCATGTAATAATACTTTTTTATTATTACATTAACATAGCACAAGGTTCAGTTAGCTTTGCACAAAAATAGCTCGTAGAAAGGTCCTCCGAAGAGCTACGTTTACTTTCTTACTTTGAGTACATTTCAGAGCATGTACTTTTTCACTTTTACTTGATTAAAGAAGTCGATTCAGTACTTTTACCTGAGTATTTTTTAACACAAGTATCTGTACTTCTTCTTAGGTACAGAATGTCTGTACTTTAGCCACCTCTGCATGCAGCTAACGTGCTAATAAAATGTAAGGCTATATTTATCAGTCTATTATGTGGTTGGGTGTGGGGCTTTTCCTTTCTGCAGCCCAAGGAGATCAGATACACCTCTTTGCATTTGCATTTCTTTGGAGGTGTGAGTAGGGTTACTGCTAGTCATTTTATTCCTCCATCGTCATCCTGTGAATACTCACGAATCTAACACAAAGGTTCCATCCCTGTAAAATCAATTAGAAAGGCAACACATACTTTAAAGAGTGTTTGGCCATTCTGATACTGTGGCCAGAACTATAATTCTATTATTGATATATTTGGGTAAAAAAAATAAATAATGAAACTCAGTATGCATGGAGCAGGAAACAAGGAATTTGGAATCCAAGGAATAGCAAAATCCTCTGAGTGACTCTTTATAAGTCTGCATGCGCCCATTGCGACAATGACAAATACAGGAAATTGTTTTGAGTGCCTGCCATCATATAAACCGGTATCATAGAGACCAGCAGAACATGTGCTAGAGTTTTTTAAAGATAGAAACCTCTTACTTCTGCTGCAACATTCAGTGATAATATCATACTGTACTACATGGCTGATGTTTAACAGCTGCAAGGGGTGTTCCACTTATGTGCACCTATCAATCATGGAAGTGACTCTCTCTAGGGTACAAGTGATACCAAGGCTGACACTGAACTTATATGCCACCAGTTCATGACTCATGACCCCCTCAAACTCACGGCCTTGAATGAGCTGTGGAGCTCAATGGTCCCTAAAAGGATTCAGTAAATGATGAACTCATGCCTGGGGGTTGTGAAGGACATAGACAGAGTTTTAGTGGTGAAACTGGACTGAACTAGGAGTGGGGAGCTTTCTGCACAGCTAACCCTAAGCTCAGCCTACAGACTGTCATCTATTGTGAGAGCCAGGGTAGCTTATTGACAAGCCCATTGATTTCCTGATTAATGGACCTCTCCGCCATCTGCATTTACTGCTTCCGACATCATTTTAATGTGAACATGATCAATACCTCCATCAACATTGAGAATATCCCGCCGTCAAGCTGCGGGGGATTTGTCTGGGCATATGTTCCCATCAGATTGATCATGGTGAGGTCCAATAGGGCATACAGTACGGGTGAAACAAAAGTCAAGTTAAATGCGAATGAAGCACATCATATTTATGTAATAACTTTGAGTATGACAGTGAATACACAGTTTCATGTTCATAATATTGACACTTGTGAAGGAAGGCATGGAAAAAGTTTCACCTGTAGTGGCATGAGTTATCTCCGATTTAACCTGATTCGGTAACTGCAATGAGGTACGAGTGTTATGGGGCACAGAGGAGCTGTCAGTGGGAGAACGTCTCTATTGTAAAAGCAGATTTAATTAGCTCCCTCCTCTTATAAAAGCCCACTTCTTTTAAATTGTTGCTCACATGGATATATTATTAACTCTGCTAATAAGCTGGCTGTTTGAGATCATTGTGATTTGGGATTTATGGAGATGCCCTGGGCCAGATTATTTACAAGACTTGGTCAAGTCAGTAATGATTACCTTGTTAGTCAGTGTCTTTTTTTTTACTTACTCTAAACACTTCAGATCATAATAATTCTTGAGGGCTTGTTTCATTTTAAAAGTGGGAAAAGGAACTTGTGACTGCAGGCTAGGATGTTGAGAAATTTTAATGACATGTAAAAACCTGCCAGGTTTGCTCAGTGATTGGCAAAAAGATAAAAATTCAACAATTTCTTATTTTATTTTATTTTTTTCAGTAGCAGAGCGTTTCTTTTCCCCTGAGGTTTTCCAGCGGTGTAAAGTCATGCTGTTCTCAGAAGATTTAAATAAGTTTGCCAGAAAAAAATGTATCTTTAGACTGTGACTATTGACACAAAACAACAAACAATAACAAAATTAATTTCCTTATCAGCTACAGGTCAATAGGACCTGTAAAACAATTACATACCTTGCCAAATCCCAAACAGTCTTCACTATATACTGTAGCCCAGTTAGTCCACACATCCACAAAGTGTTATCTTTATATCAATTCTTGCAGGCACAATTATGACCCTCCAAACATCTCATCACTCACTAACCTAGAAATCCTACAGCTGTTAAATCTATAGAGCACATTTCTTTGTGCTCTATCTGTGGCAAACAAAAAAGCATTGGTGACGTAACTATTTTTGAATCCAGGCTTTTCATTGTGTTTGACCAGAGATGAAAAGACTTCATTAACACAAGCAGCATACTGAAAAAGGCAGAGGAAGAAGAAAAAATTGTGATAATAATAAAAATTCTCATAGACCCTTGGACTATATTGAGACCTGAAGGCTTTGCATCAATATTTTATGGTCAGCAGGAGCAGATTGGTTCATATATTGAGAATTTCAGCAAACGTACATTGAAGCAGGGCAAACCTGGGAAGCGTATTATACAAAGGGTTAATGGCCTCCCTGTGGCAATGGTCAAGCAGCCCTTCTTTCAAACTCCATCACCTAAAAACTCCAGCGGAAGCTGTCAACAAACCACAGGCCTCTTCTGGGTGACCACCACTAACAATCAGTCACTTGCAAGAGAAACAACACATTATGACTTCTGCAGCTTTAGTTATAATCTGTGTTTACTTCTATCTTATTTTGTGATTGTTTAAAGTTTTGATTTTTATTGTGTTTATTATTGTTACAGCCTTGGAAAACTTGGTATGCCATTTTAATCCTCTGCCATCAATATTCCAAATGTTCCTCGCTGGATCATTGCAAAAATATTTGGAGATACACAAGATTACTGTATTGACCTTCAGTGCTGGCTAAACGTCTGTCGGACTGCTCTGAAGTTATGAGATTCTTTCAGATGGGCTCAGGGAGCATGTTAATATTGGGTGGCAAAGATTCTGGTATAAACATCTGAATAAAGAAGATGTTACCAAAGTTTGATATGTGGTGGGAATTTAAATGCATTCCATCAGAAAAAACAAACATTTATTTGGTGGCAACTGCAATATCTACTACTCTCAGGCATGGACTTAAATGTCATATCACACAGTTTTGTGATGTGACATTTCACACAAGAAATAAACAATATCTATAATTTATTAAGGTGTTTTGTAAAAAGACCTTTACAATGTCGAAGGAAACAGTGGCAATATTATGTTGTGCACATTAAACACATTACAACAAGCTAAAATTATGTAAAGTTTGAATAATAATAAATAATAAGATTAAGAGTCTGCAGCAAAACTAGCGGTTCTGTATAACTGCACTCACACATGCTGGACCTAAATACTAAATTTTGCATGTTAAAATGCCCCGATGATAATCCTAACGAGCTGATGTTCTCTGTGTTCCCATTCTTGTTTTTAGTGTTGCAATGCTGACAAGAAACGACGACATTTTGCAGGAGTAAACAGTCAGCGTGAACTCAGCTATTGGACAAACAAAATTTGGGTCCTAATGAAGGAATTAAAAAACAGAGATATTAGTAATCATTGGGGGGTGGTAAAAGTACCAGAGTGCAATGAAATCCATCTAGTAGTTTTCTATTTTGCTCATTTCTATCACTCTGTGCATGCATTTTTTAGGCCAATTCAAAGTGCAACAGGCGCACAGTTACATTCAGTCACGCAACAGCACACTGACATTCATGGGAAATTTTGAGCTTCTCTTTTAACACCCTTTAAAGTACCCAGATCTCGATGTCACAACTAAAATCACAGCCACCTTCTCAACCTGAGCCACCCATTTACACAATCGTGATATAAATCCAATAAGATAAACTCTAAATATTAATCGTTAGGTCTTCACTGGTTAAATTACCTGTTTGTTTTGCATTTACGCCATACAGTGTACATTTAAAATGACATCTTGAAGAAGGATCCGTATTTTGTGTACACGGATGCTTATCATAGTGCCATACATCACAGACAGCATGCTAGCTTGCAATAACCATGCAAGCCCAGAGCAAGGCCACTGGGTGACAAATGAGAGAATGAAGAGTTTGAATGTATAGATGAATGATCCTGACGATTGCCCAGGACTGTAATAAAACACTATGTCAACTCTAACGTCGTTACTGTTTTATTGGTCTGCCATAAGAGTTGGTCTTTGACTTGTCTGAGTGCTTGCATCTAGTTTTACAAAGAAGTACCTGGAGCTTGGTTTTAATTTGTTACAATAAAACAAAAAAAAAGTTCTGAGAGAGCAAACTTGCCACAAGGAGTATTGTTTTAAAGAAACTGCTGGTAAGGAAGATTATATTACAAGAACAAGGAAATCTTTACTAATCTAGGCTAAAATACTTTTTCCAGAAAAAAACACTGCTCAAAGATATGAGTCAAGATGTAATGGGTGCAGTGTGTATCAGTGAGAGTGTACTGCTGGAGACGGAGAAGGCATTGCTTTATTTAAGATTACTAAGCTTACACTAATATTCGAATCTGTGTAAATTACAATTCTTATGCCATAACCGTTTCAAATAATGCTCCTGTAATTTTGATGTGCTTCTTTGTGTGCTTTAGTGTCTTTGTGTGCGCTGTAGTTTGTCTCAAAGTTATTACCCTGTCATGCATTTAAGCACCGCCATCCATCAGGATAAAATTTCTAGACAGTTTCCAGGCTAATTCAAATTGTCCAATGATTTATGTGATTAAAGTGACAAATCATAACTGACAGCGAGCTAAAAAATACAACAAATTTATATGAAATTTCCGAATTTGCCCCAAGTTATTTGTTTTGTGGTAATTCCCTGGGTTGTGTTGATGCAGACATCCTGCACGGCGTATGTTTGAGTGCACAATGCCACACAGAGATCAGTATCATTCTGTCAAACTGTTTGCTCTCTGTCAGGCCCTGATTTGATGCAATAGGGCTTTATTTCAACCTCCCCAGAGGTTTGATATAATCCTGAATTTCACTCAACTCCAAATATCAGTTGTTAAAGACATTGAGGAATTGCAGTTTTTGTCATTTTAAATCCTACTCCTTTTCTGCACTTAATCCCAAGTGTGCTTGTGGTTCTAACCTTTCATATTGATTTTAAGCCAAATAACTGAAAAGGTCTTTATGGAAGCAGCGTATGATGGGAAGCCAACTTGGTTCCCATTCGTAGAAAGCTTCTGAAGCACAGAGACACTCCCTTGAAGCAGCCAGGGTTGTTGAGCTGAGAATTCCTTGAGCCTTGCGCCTAAGGCCATTCCTCTGAACAGCTCTCATCTCTGGCTTCCGCAGAGAGGGGCCTGATGGAAAGCTTCCAGGTGACAACTGTGGAGGGGTGGCAGAGAGAAAGTAAGTCTCACCCACCAAGACACCGTCCTGCATCCTTAAAGTGACTATTGAATGTACCACGTCAGATGGAAGTGGCTGAATTTTTCACACCATCTGTAAAAACTGCAACATTGTATTCATTAAACTGAACATAGTGTTTTGAGGTAAAACAATTACAGTGCTGAATTCCATTACTAACAAAAAACACGTTGTGAGGCAGCTATGTGTTGTCGCAATCCTGCTTAGCAAAAGGTGAATCGCAGCTTCAGACATCTGGTATATGTGCTAGGTTAACGGAGTCATAAATGCAAAGCTACCATCTGTGGGATTATGACTGCTCGCCTCTAAGACCGAACCCACGTAGTAACATAACATTTCTGAACTTCAGCTGGTCTCATCTGGCTGTTAGTGACATATGAGCCCCCTATCTCAAAAAATTATTTATTTAGCTACTTTGGTGAATTGTGAAGCAAAAGGTTCAAAAATGATTGAGTAACAACTGATTTTTGTCAAAATCTCAGGACAGTATAATGGCAGTCACACATATAAAATAAGTCAAAGGGCAATATACAATGATTCAGAGAAAACATTGAAAGCTACTCCAAATAACATGGTGGGAAAACGTTTAAAAGAAGAACAACTGATAAAAAAAAAATCCTATACCATTAACTGCTATTAAAAAATAAACGTCATCCTTGATTGTCAGTCATATTGGACCCCTCCTTTCATTTATTTTCTTCATTATATTCAGAGTCTTGTCGATTGTCCAGGTATCCCTTTGCTTGCCAGCATTTTCTATGTAGCAGTCTAATTAAATGTCAGTTTCTTTCCACTGACAGAAAGGAGCACTGACTCTTTGCCAAACTTCCTCCAGAGCTTTTTACCGCAGCTTTGAGGTTGAGCACAACCACTCTGTGGAGGAAACTCAAATCACTACGCTAAGCCTACAACTTTTTGTGAGGACTAGATAATGGCTTGACTACTAAAACAAAAAAAAAATGCCAACTGGCTTAGCTCCCTTCAAACAATAGCAGTCCCGTACGAGTTACAGTCAAGTCTGCGTCAACCCATCTGTCAATATGCTTTACCCTCACTGATGAACAAGACCTCAAGATACTGGAACTTTGGAAGCACCAACTCTACTCTCCATCCCAAATCCATGACTGTGTAGATTATAAATTGTAGGCCATTAACGTAAGCATGGTGAGTTGTCAGCTCATGGCATTTTAGTAATGATACTTCCGCACCTACAGTATTAAACAGGCTCAGGCTGTTTGACTTTTTCAACTGATGAAGTACCAAATCAACCTGAGAAGAAACAAATATATCCTTTGTAGATTCAAATCAGCAGCACATAACCTATAAGGAGGAGGCATCCAACTCAAGCACTGCATCATCAACAGGCTGTTAACAGGGCATCATGCATGAGATCACTACCAGCTCTGTGATCAAGACACAAGGCCAGATGTGACCTGGAACTAACCGAGATAATGAGTTGCACACATTAAAGGGAGACCTCTAAGAAGTGGTGCCTTCACAGCGCACCTCCGTCTCACACTTTCATGCCAGTTCATGGGTGTGGTGTTTGCCATGCAAACACCACACCCATGAACCAACTGCTCAATCCCAACCCCCACAGGTGAAAACATTTCTGGATAATCTTTACAAATACTTGAACCCCATAAAAAGGTCACAGGTTACAAATCTTGGTTCACACAACAATGGATGCAAATGCAGTAGAAAGAAGACAAGGAAGAGCTATCACCAATGAGAGCCAGGCCACTCTGGTCAACCATGGGTTGAGTTTTCGGGGGGCTGGGCAGAGGGTCCAGCCTAATCTAACCCGCTATAGTGTAGCAAATAAGAATAGGTAAGTAAACCTATTTTTTAATCCCATACTACTGAACTCACACAGCTGAACTGCACACACCACTGTACTGCTGCAGTGTAGCGCCAGATCATTATTTACAGTAGCATTTCACTTTACACTAATAAACATTGACATCATGTTTCTGCAAGACTACCCCATACTGGAGGAAGAAGACAAGTGTACTGCACAACTCTGAACGAGTGAAGACTGCGCTATGAATATGTGCAGGTGGGCTATGCTATCCTCTCACTGGTACTGTAATCCATTACCCTGTGCAACATAATATTGAGGACTTTGTATATTTCATACTGCCATACAGTGCTGTAATATTGGGTATCAGAGGGTGATGGAGCTAGATGCAGCTGCTGTGGAAGACTTTACACGGATGAAACTGGCTTCAACCTTGACAAAACAAGGCTCAGGGGGAAGAACATTATAGGACACTGTGCCGTTGTCCGTATTCCTGGGGAGCATGGTGGCAACATCATAATGTGCACAGCTATAAGCCAGAATGGTGCTGTTCATCATCATGCCACCCTTGGTCCCCACAACACAGCACATATCATCAACTTCCTTGACACACTGCACAACATTCTTATTCCCCATCACCAGGGGCAGGGACCAGAGCAGTCCAGGTACATCTGGGACAATGTTAGTTTACGCTGGGATGCTCTGGTACAAAACTGGTTCACTGATCACCCACAATTCACTGTGCTTCCTTCCACCATGTTCTCCATTCCTGAATCCCATTGAGGAGTTCGTTTCACAATGTAGGTGGAAGCATCCCATTTCTCCACGCAATGGAGGAGGCCTGTGGTGAGTGTGCCAGGGGTGGATATGTTACTCCAGATGGTACTTCCTTCGCTTTCTGGCCAGAGAGGACATTGCTTGTGGTGTAGATGAGGTGTTGTGGCCAGACCCAGACAGAAGACAAGATGCATCCTAATTTTTTCCCTCATTTTCTCATTGGCATTACAGGCCTGTTATATTTCTTGTCTCTTGTAATGTGTTCCTCTATACAGCATGTGTATTTAAGTAATGTAAAGTACATACCCGAGAAAAGAAAAAGAAAAATTATTCCCATAATTGTGGGTTACTTTATAGTGGTTATGTCCTAATTATGCAAAAAATAGACCGTATGTTTTTGTGAAGATATATTAAGACAGATCGTCACACTGAACACTCAAAAAACACAAGCTAGGAATGTTTTCAGTTTATTCCATCATTGTGTTGTTATGGTGTAGAAAAGGCTGTTGATTGGCTATGTGTGTGTAGAGTTTGGATTTAAAAATGCCATTCTGGCAAGAGTTGACAGAGCTTTGGGTGAAGTGTTTGCTTAATAAAGAAATGTAAGACATTCAGCACATCGTGAATGTGGCGTAGGCAGCTGTGTGTTAAGTTTGAACAACATAAGAAATTGAGTCTATGTAAACTAAAAAAAACGGTATTATGGGCAGCATGACGAAGCGGTGGTCAGCACTGCTGCCTCACAGTCACAGCAAGAAGGTCCTATGTTTGAAACCACTATCTGGCTGGGACTTTACTGTGTGCATGTTCACCCTGTGTCTGCGTGGGTTCTCTCCAGGTACTCTGGCTTCCTCCTCCAGTCCAAAGTCAAGCCAATAGTGGGGTTAGGTTAATTGGTCATTCTAAATTGCTCATAGGTGGGAATGTGAGTGTGACTGTCTCTTTGCATTAGCCCTGCAATTGACTGATGACCTGTGTAATTGCTTCTTGCCCCCCGTGACCCTGAATTGGATAAGCGGAAGAACATGGATGGAACATTGTATTATTACTGTGTTTCCCTTCCAGTCAGTTGCCTTAGGTCTTAGCCTGTTGGCTTTTTTTTGTAGCTAATAGTTCTAGAATTGTTGTTAACTGTTATTCAATCTGTTGTCAGTAAATGTACGTGTTGCCTCAACTGTTTTGTCCACATCCCCATCACTAATTTGTATAAACTGCTGCTAACCAGCTTTTGTTGTTAAATTCTTCCTGAATTAAGTTCCCAGAAACTGTCCTTGACTGTACATCAAGAGCGGTTTCCTGTACAGTGTTGTTGCAGTAATTCTAATATCTTACTGGATGAATAGTTAAGTTAGGTTTTGTAATAATATTACACACAATTTTGAGCCTAACAATCCTACACTTTTAAAAATTCCAACATATACGTCAAAAGTGCTTATAAATCTACTTTTCAAGAGTAGATTACAACTTTTGCAATTCATATTTATTTATGTAAAGTCTACAGTCCTTGAAATGCGTGTTTGTCCTTCAGAGTTTTTACCAATCCACTGAAGCACAGTGGAAAAGGAAAAGACAGTAGACCATAGACTGTATAAAGCAGTAGATGAAGGCACCGTGACAACAACCTTTGGTTTGTAGACTACATTTTAAAGCTCAGAGCAACAGGCATCTCTTTGAGGCATAGAAGTGCCAGTACAAGCAGCTAACAAAATCAAATCTGTTCACTGTTTATGGCAACAGTGAGACTAACCAAGCAGATTTCCAAAATATTCAACCGCTGTGGTGCTACTTTATCACTACAAGCCCTCCTCTCCATGCTTTCTCACCACTGCAACTTCCTGAATCACACCGTGACCGACAGCACAAGCCGGTATACTACCATGAGCAATATGTGTAAAAATTTTTGTTCGCAGCAGTCTGACAGTTAGTCTCACTGTCTGACCAGTTTCTTAGAATCAGGCACACGTCTTCATTTTTAGGTTTCACACCTCTATTTTCTGGTTTGTGCACTGTCTGCGGCATATTTATATTATCACATCCTATTTGCAAAGCTGACTTAATATAAGCTGCATAAAGAATGCCAATTTGTTAGAAGTCCATGTGATATTTTACCAAGTGTCTGAATGAATAAAAAAAACTTTTTTAGAATTCTTCAGAAAGCAACTCCTCTTCATTCTGCAGGCATACTGACCAGTCACGCAGGCATAACTGAGCTATTAATTACTATATCTCTGCTCCATACAAGTGCAAGCTGTAGGCATCCTTACTTTAAAAGGTGACACATTATAGCCTGTCAAGAGGTAATACATGCTCTTGTTGAAAGACAGTAGTAGTGCTTCTCTCTTGAGATATGGCTGTACAAATGTGTATCTTTTTCACTAAAAAAACAGGGTGCAGTTGCCCCCACTTTATTCTCACAGGGTTTTCAGTGAACACTTGTTGTATTAACTAAAGGCCATAAGCAACAGCTGCACACAACTATCTCTTGCTCATTAAACCATTTTCTTTTATTCAGCGATTAGACATAATGGTTGTTTAAAACTAATCCTACATCCAGAAAGAGTAATTTACATAATGCAAAGGGAAGCATGGGCGGAGGGTAATCTGCTATCTACCTGCCTGTGGGAGATGCATTTCTGTTGTTGCTTAAAATGACATACAGCACTTTTATTTATGCATCTTGTGTTTGCATCCTCTGGGTGCTACAGTCTTCTCAGGTGAACTGGAAACTGTGAATTTCGAGGTGTGGATGCAAGTGTGAATGTGAATGTCTGCGTTAGAGCTTCAATGGACTGCTGACTTGCAAAGGGTGTTTCCCTCCCTTTCACTCATGCTGGGAAAGGCTGACCCTGAAAATAATAAGTGAGTGTCAAAAACGGATGGACTGCACTCAAACTTCTATAAAGATGTTTGTACTTTACCCAGTTTTCAGAATAGTTGAGCCCACTTTACATTTGGCATGTCTTCGTACAGCCTGCGCTCAGAGTCACCACTCCAAATCTGACTTAATTTTCTGATGTAATGCATTAATTGGCTTGACAAAATTACAAATCTTTCCAATATGAATTAGACACTAAACTTCTTCTTCTTCTGTTCTTTTCTGTTGAATTTCCTCATTTGCTAATGTTTTCCAATGTATCCGGAAAGCAAACCTCAGTATTGACCTTTTGCTACTTTAAAAAATACAGATGAAAAATGAAAACACACACACACACACACACACACACAAAAAGACACCCATGAAAAAAAATCTGTTACAATTTTAGTATTTATTTCAATATTTTCTGAAAGACAATGAATTTCATATTTCATATGTGCTTCATCAGGCTGTCTTGGATTATTTAATAATTGTGGCATATTATGTGCTGATTCAAATCTGCTGTACTGGGTTCTTTGTTTTTAATCAGGAGTCAATCGAACCAGCAAAAAGAACATGCAAAACGTAGGAGAAAGTTTGGCCAGTTCTTAAGAGGAAGTTCATTCTACATTATATGTAATGTAAGCAATTTTATAACTATAAAACAATTCACAGTTTAATATTAGAGTATAAACTATTGTGAACAGCCACACAACAAAAAACATGCTTTTAAATCTCATACAAATCTCACTATGGCTACATTCCAACATGCCACATATTCTGCTGTTGTCAGTGACTGTCTACAGAAGTGGATCTTTAAACTGTGAGCATGCAAGGAATGAGGTTGGGAAAGATCCATAGCTTCCATTAAGAGTAATTTCTTGTCTAATCATTTGCTGAGTAAACATGCAATCCTTCCAAGTAGCCCATTATGAACAAAGACAATGCCAAAGTGTGTAAAATCAATTCATCAAAACAGGTGAATGTTAAGTTTGTTTTATTGGCTACAAAAATGCATAGTGTGGCTTTTATTATTAAAATGCTTAGCAATATTTCTGGTAATAGTATTTTATTTCTTGTAGGACTACAAGAAGATGTTTTAGATAACTGAGGCACATATAGGAAGTGAGCTTGTTTCTGTAATTCTGCAGGAAATGAATTGCAGGATTCTTATTATGTATTGTGAAACCATGTATCTTAAAGCCTATGAAGTGCATAATATCACCACACTTTTCATTTCCGTACATATTTTTTTTCACTAATGGATAAAATGCTATACTGCCTTAATGCCATGGTCCTGGGTCTGTTAACCCAGTGGTTTTGTTTTGACTTTCTAATTTTGCTTTATTTAAATAATCGTGTGATTCTTGGTTTTCTTGGGGTTTATATTGTTTTGTGTATTTTTCCCCTGTTAACATAATCAGTCCTGTTCTTGGTCTCTAGTTGTTTTTGAGTGTTATTCTCCCCCCAGTCTTCCGTCCTCTTGTGTCAAGTCTCCGTGAGGATTCCTTGCTCCACGGATTCCTCTAAGTCCCGAGTGTTTGTATTCCTGGCTCCAGCGCTGCCTTTATTTTGTATTAGACATTAAACCATTTCTTTTTAAATTGATGACCATCTCTTGAGTCCTGCATATTGGGTCCATGAAGAGAGCTAATCACGGCAAAAAAAAAGTACTTAACTGGACAAAGTCTTTAATAAAAAGTCTTACTAAAAGTTCTCTGAGTGAACTGTTCATTAGTTACTAGAATGATGAAATGCTTAACAAGTATGATAGAAGCTGCACATAAAAGCCTTGCAGCCAAATATATAATACTCTATTCTTCTCATGCTTGGATCAATTTACAATTTTATTTTAAAAGGGGGACTGTGGTGCTTTTATATTAACCTGTTCAGTGACTTATAGCTATTAGGTGACCAACATATGTAAAAACGAAAGGTCCAAAAAGAGAGCTTTGACGTATTTCAGGAATTTAATGAGGATGAACTTGATAAGCCTACACCATATGTGTGGTGGTTAGTTTAGGAGTAAAATTTTTCAACTACAATGCCAGTATTTTTCAGTTCCATCGATCCTCTTTTTGCTTTTTCTCTTTACTCCTCAGCAAGCACACAATCTGTGATGAAACTTTGTTCAGCATCACATTACCAGGAGCTTTGGTTATGCTCCTTATAAATAGTTTCAGGAGCTGCATTAAGACTATTTTGCAACCACTGAGTTCTGACTTACATAAAACTCAGAAAAACAAAATTTGGGTATTTAGATTTGTTTTGTTTATGCATAAGATATGCCACATTACTCGGAAAGAATGTAAATGATAGCTCAACTCAACACTGAGTGTTTTAGCTACTCGGAAAGCCAGTACATGTATCTTGGTACCCTGTAAATAAGAAACATATTGTTACTTTTGAAAAATTATGTTTAATGACAGATGCTTCTCCATTGGAGCTGTGGAAGCATACATACAATATAGGATTGTAGTTTTTGTAAAGAGCTGCATGGAATTACACAATGATTAAAAGAGAAAGTTTCCTTTAAAAAAAAGATTTGTAATTACCAGGTAATAATGAACTTTTTTTAAAAGTATTAACACAGTGACAATTTTTACTTCAGTGTAAGAGGTTTTGATTTAGATGTAATGAACTTAAATCGCTAATTGCCCTAACTATGCTGAACAGGTTGTGTGTTATTTACATAACATTTCTTATTTCTCTTATTAGGAGTTATGTACCAAACTGTGGAATACCTCAAACAAATTTCTCCTCTTACCAAGCGGAATTAAAAAGCTGTGGTTGGTTTCCACTATTAATGTCATAGCTGATTGGTTGCCAGCTATTTGGTCTAATGGCTGCATGACATGTTTTATACCCCTTAATTATAGCCAGATTATTGCCTGCCTCGGCTCTTCTGGAAAAAGCCAGGGGTGTGGATGAGCGCTGTCAGCTGTTTCTGCCCCAAGTCCCTGAATCGCAGCTTCATTGGTTGTTAAGTGTAACATATGGAATGCCTCTCCCCCTCCATGCACTTGTCCCAGATGAATAATCAAGCTATTCTCAGAAGCTCAAGACTGAGGCTGCCCATCATTGTAAACTCACAGTCCATTCACTGTTGCTGATAAAAACAGGCAGTGGCTCCCAGTAGCCAGCACAAGGGTGCTTTCACGGGAATGACCGAAAGAAAAACAAAAATTTAGAGGTCTCTTCAACAGATAGTAGAGCTTTTTCTTAATTACAAGAATATTGGGTTTGTATAACACATACTTCTGATTACAAGCTAGTGCTAAATCCTTGGGTATCAGTAAATAAACTTGTTGTGTGTGTTGAATCATTCAGAAAGTTCCAGCGAGACAATAAAAGCCAGATGAATTGGCTGTATTTCCATTTCATAGACATTATATGGCCATTGAACCTTGGCGGAGACAAGGAGGGAAAACAAGATGTGACACTCCCAGTGGCCAGCCAAAATGCCGAAAGAGGCCTTGTATGTATTCAAGGTTGATTCCTCTCCTTGGGGACCATTAGTAACAACCTTTCAGAAGTACTGATTGGAAGGAGAGGTGCTCTGCATATCAACATTCCCAGAGGTTGCTACTCTGTTTCACAAAAGGTGTAAAGGGGAGTTGACGAAGGGAGGTGGTGCAAAATGAATGGATGAGCAACGGGAACGCTGTAAAAAGGGAGAAGAAAAGGGAAAAGGGAAACAAGTTGATGCATGGAGCATGCAAAGAGGAGCAGTAATTAAGCATGCAATTGAACTGAAATATGTTTAAATACTTGTGATGGTTGAGGTGTATAAGAAGGAATGATTTAATACTTCTGAACAAAGAGAATTAATACATGCAGCAAACTAAACTGTCTAAATGCAGTGCAAGAATATCTACTGTATACTGTATTTATTCCAAAAGAAAAAGATTACTTCATTTGACCAAATACACACACGGCTTCTACAAATTTTTAAAAAAAGCTAAATATGTCTCAATGATGTAGTACACATTTAAGCGAAGGTTTATATTAAAGTATAAAATTATGTTAACTGTATTCAAACTACTGTATTGAAAGAGTTAAAAAGGTTCATGATATTTAGATATTTTCCTCCTCCAGTGCATCAGTATGCATAATTTTAATGAAGTGGCTCTGATATTTCACTCCACCAACAGTAGCTATTTGATCACTGCGCTTCCTCCCTCTCTCTGCTGATTTCATGCAGCCCCTCAGACACAACTATGCCATGTTTTTTTTATAGTTCAGATAGCACGCTATTAGCTTGTCATTAAGATATGTTCGGCTCAAGTTTTCTCTGGCGCTGAAATGAAGAGGAGCCGTGGCACAGCCTTTACTTCAGCAGCCAAAGAAATAATAAAATATAGAGATGTATCCTAATGAAGACATCCGCAGCCAGAGACCTGCAATGCTGCGCTGTGTCACAGCAAAAGGGTAAAATATCACCTCAGCAGGAGAAAAGTGAATCAAACGACACACACTGCAAACCTAAAGAAGAAAGAGTTTGGAGTGTTCATCTATCAGCACCATCTCTCTCTTCAAGGCGGCACAGGCAGGAAAACCATCAGTCACATTTTTAAACAATAGTCTCTCCATCTTTGTCATCTGGCGCAGGCAGAATGACAATATTTCAAATGTCTAGAGAGAAATTTGTGGATACTGTTGGATTTTGGGGTCAATCTGAGAAAATGGCTGGACAGGCTGTTATGGAGGTTTTATTTCAAGAACCCCCCCAGTCCCCCTGCTGTGTGAAGTTAAATTCTAAGAAATGGAGGTAACTGTAACAGCCTGCACAAAGACAGCGTCAACATATTGATGGTGGCTCACTAGAAAGCATTGATTCGAAGAGTGTGAAGATTTCTATGTGAAAAGAGCCTCCTATAAAAGTGCCATGAGTCATCGAGGATATCTCATTCCTTTCTGTCTGTGCAAACAGTCCCGTCTGTTTGAGGCACAGAAAAGAATATGCATGTTTCATCCAGCTCTTTTATTGTGTGTTTATAGAATAGCCAGCTATTCACATGCGGCAATCAGCTTAATTTCTACTGACGTGGGAAAGAAATGTGGTAGTAGTATCCCATCTCCCTCGGGAGCACACACTTTTGCTTTATCCCTCCCCAGGTAAAGAGTGGTGGAAAACAGCAAACAGCCTTTACGTCATCCCGCTGAAATGTTTCTCGCCACATTCATTATGCAAACAATGAATGCTTCCCAAAAAGTCAATATTAGATATGCTGGCAAACAAAGTGCAACTGAATCATAATCCAAACCCAAAAAAATAAATAAATAAAGACACTGAGAGAGGAAAATAACAAATAAGAGATAGGGCAAAAGACTAATCTCGGGGCTTCAGCACTCAATCTGATTGTGAAGCAGCTCCTCCATCCAAACTTTTGCAAAAAGTTGTTGTCTGCAACAGACAATAGCAATATCTGGCTCCAGTCATTGGTACTTAACTCCATATTACTCAGAGGACCAGAGTCCTCTGATTTTGGGGCACGTGACTGACTAGCTCTTCTCTCACCCTTTAACTACATCTTATAGTCTTTACCACTGGAAGGTGACTGAAAGCACCATAAAAAACTATTAATAAACTTTGATTTAAGATTTAATTTTCTGTGATGCTTATATGGTGATTAGATGTTTTTCTACATAAGCATTATATGTAATGCAATTATAAAAGTAATTTTATGTGAAGCAACAATTTCTCACTAGAGATTGTGGACGAAACCTTGAAAGAGCAAATCACAAATGCTCCACGGGGACCACGTTAAAAAGACACCCACCGCTTTCCCTCAGCCCCAGTGGACAATGCAAGTGGGGGGGGGCTGACAGACCAGAATTAATTGACATGCCTCCAAGAGGTTGTTCTCTAATAACATATTGATCTACCAGGCCTGATATGCAAAGCATTTGCCAGCGAGTGTCGCTGGCGAGGCGAGACAAATGCCCCCAGAATACCTTTAACCAAGCTGTGTTGATTAAGAGAGATATTAGAGCCAATGATCACATACCAGTATGTCAGGTATTCCACTTTGAACCATGTCAGAACCTGTCCTTATTAGCGAACAAGCACTAAAAGCTGCAACAGACCCGCATTAAATTTTCATAAATTACAAAAATTCAATGACAGGTTCAAGATAGCAGCTTTTTGTTTTGACACCGCATTCCTAACGAAACAAAAATGATAGCTTTATCATTCTAAAAAGTCGTTCGCATGTTTTAAATGCTAGAGGGGCAGTATTTGGGGCTTGTGAAAAAAGAGGCATACAATTAAATCAAAAGGTTGGAAAGACTTTCTTATGATGTGAAAACTGGTGAAAAGGTACAGTGGCACTGCAGTTTAAAACAAAGTGATGCATCGGATAAACAAAGAAATGGCAGAGAAAATCTAAAGTGGGATGATTTTGGCTTCCAACAATTACATAAGCATGACTGAGCGATATTTAAGATGCATGCTCTGCTATTTAAAATGCAAAGCAAAAGCACATCAAATCAGTACCTGACCACATGCCTGTATGTACTAATCCCAGCTGTTCCCTGCACCGTGCAGGCTGAAATTTCCTGGACTAATCTGAGTAACATTACATTAAAATACAGATATACAACAGAAATCAAATGTCTGGCATAACAGAAGAAGACCTTCTCCCTCAAAAATATGAAAATTGAAAGTAGTGTTCTGTTTATATGACAGCACAATTAAAAACACTAAAATCAATAAATAATCATACCAAATAATCATGATCTCAATATTGAAAAAAAATTATTGTGACTCACGCAGCCCTGGGAGGAAACATGCAGGATTGCTTACACTTTTATTAAAGGAAAAAAAAATTGCAAAGCTCAAACAATTCATCCAAAGTATCTAAATATTACAGATATTTATTGGGTTTCTGAGTGTTTTCAGTGCCTATGCTCCTCATATACCAGCACCACAATAGACCCTTTCTGTCTGGCCCAAGGGAAAAAAGTGAAACACTGTACTATAAGTGGTCCTTGAAAACTGGTATTGACAGGGACATCCTTTACTACCGCAAGGTCCTCTGAAAAGGTCAGACAAGACACTCCACTTTAAATGAGACCAAGGTTGTTGACAGCGAGGGCTCACTTAGGTAGAGAGGCTGGTTTGGTAAACTTCCACTGACAGATCAGCTTTGTTTTAAACACTGCCACATATGCAGATTATAAAAACAATCTTTAACCACCATACTGAGCATAAAAGTGGGGTGGCTGCGGCTCAGGAGGCAGAGCAGGTCATCCACTAATCGGAAGGTCGGTGGGTCGATTTCTGGCTTCTCCCATCTGCGTGCCAAAGTATCCTTGGGCAAGATACGGAACCCCGAGTTGCTCCTGCTGCATCCATCGGAGTGTGAGTGTGTGTGAAGGGCAGACAGAAAAAAATTGTAGTGCTTGCATGAATGTGTGAATGCAAATGTGTTGTATAAAGCACTTTGAGCAGAAAAGCGATATATAAGAAGTAGTCCCTTTAGCAAAAGTGAGCTGTAAACAAAGCAATTTATGAGCTGCCTAATCTTTACAGGCTTTAAAATGATTTTCAATTAATTTGGTTGGTTTACGTGTTACTGACTAATGACATTTTGTTATTGATGCAATTTAGAGAGCTATCAGAGTACAACAAAAAAAAAAGATTTTAATACTTAAGTGTCTGTAATCAGAGAGAACAGGTGTTTGACAAAGTAGGAAAGTAATATAATGTAGGTAATATTGTATTTGAAGCAGCTACTCCAAATTCTTGATTATATTAGCGTGCTTTTAGTGATCAGAAATGTAACTGATTGTCCTGCCTTTTACAGCAGCTGTTTTTTATGCTTGAAGAAACTGAAGCGTGTTGTCTACATCTGTCTGAGTATAATTTGCAGTTGGGGAGAGAGTGTTGAGGGACAGAGGAAAAAGCTGTGCCTTCATGTGAACCGCAGCCCTGTAAAATACAGGACCAAGAAGGTTTGTTGCCTACAAGTACACAATAAAATATTATCAGTGAAATACAGTTGGATACTAAAAAAATGATTGTATAAATTATAACGCATAACCCCAAAGCCAAATAAAGCCATTTACATATTTCATGTGAATAGGGGGCTTTATCTACCACACACTCATTAATGAATGCATCAGTGCAAAAAGTTTAATTACTCATAGTTAAAGTATATCCATAAGACTGAAAGGCAAAGCAAGAGACAATGTACAGTAACCTGCAGTCAAATAAATATTGTACTGGTCACACAATATGAAGTGTAACGCTAATCGTTTATACAGAAATACATTTATTGTAGCAAAAGAAACAATAAGAAGAACAAGAATGCCTATTTGAAATATCGTTTTACTTATTTTCTTGTAACTTGGCTGCTGTTTTGTGTTTTTTTATATTGCCAGCAAAGTTCTTCCTATTTTATCTGGTCAGTAGTCAAAGATTTAAATATAGTTCGGCTGGTTGGAAGTAATATATCCATCAAGCTTGCGCTAACTACATTAAATCACCTATAATTCACATGGTCATGTTTCCAGTTCTTGCTTTCCATTGCTATGATGACAACACAGAGCAAGCAGCCAATCTGCTGTTCCTGGCTGGGATACAAAGCCCACTAATTAAAAGTCTGTCCAGTGTTTAGTCCTCTCTTTGCAGACAGCTCTTATTGGATAGGAGAGCTCACAGCCCTCTGTTTTGCATTTTGATGTCTTCATCATTGTAATGGCTAGTTAAGTTGCCCTGAATTATTGATGAGCCCATACGGTAAAAACAAACCAAACAATATGCATACTAAACAAATGCCCTCCAGTGCACAATGTCCACATGGGCCTTCACATTCTTATTTTCACTTGTGATATGTCAGAGCTGTGCACACCAGCTTTGGGTGTTTCATAGTTTCTGACTGGAAAATGCCCAAAGGGGGATACAGGGAGGCAATTATACACTGTGACTACAACTGTGTGTGTCCACTCCCTTTAGTGGCTTATCCAAAATGACACATGGTGTACACAATGCCTTCAATTGTGACGCAAATATAAAGCAATGCAGGATATCTACATCCTTTGTCAGCTGCTCACTGCTTCTTTTGTGTTAAATCTTGATGCACAACTTTGGTTATAGCCCTAAACAATTAACCAACCCTTACATCCACTATCACAAGTGGATCCAGAAATGCATGACTACCAAAGCAAAGTTTTTCTAGGATAATTTACTCACTCTCTTACTTGACTCTCTCTAATCAGTTGTAACCATGTGCATAATGCAAGAATCAGGACTGAATAAATGATTTGCCACAAAAGTGAGTACATTCACACATCTGGGAGCTTTACCACAGATGTGTGACCTACAAATTTGAAATCCAGGGTGTGCGCGGACAGTATTTCAATTAGTAAATGTAGTAAATGTAGCAAAGTCTCGTGTGTGAGTGAGCAAATCCACAGACTCATAAGTCATGACTACATTAGCCTGCTGTAGCTACAGTATCAGCGTTTTCTCTAACATCTGAATATAAACTTTACTTTCTTATTGCTGTGTCACAGACTCACATTATTTTGAATCTACACATTGGCTCAAAATTTTGAGGGCTAAAAATTTATCACATAAATTACTCCACTGTTGTGCAAGTTAATTAAAAAAACTGTAATTTTGAAATGCTACTTTAAAATGTAAAAGGTTACAGGTTATTGCACTCACATCTAGTCACCCTGTTAAAAATGTAATGTACCTTCTTTAATTACTGTAATGCAATGTAACTTAATATATGTGATAACTTTTTTTAATTACTTAATTTAAAGGTTTTTTTTTAAACTTGGTAATTAAGCAGAAAATGTTGCCAGCATTTTCACCGCTCATGAACAAGCTTTACTGTGTGCAGTGCGTCCTTGTTTAGTTTTGTTCTGTGTTAGCTGGTTGCAGGCATGACACAATCTGGTAGCCTGGTGTAATATGGATTGATTTGACAGAACAGAGACTGTGCATTCATGCATCTTATTCAACAAGAATAGGTATCCATTGTCTTGATTGTTTTTCCCTCACAGGTGTTACAAAGCAGCTGTTTGAATTTCATATTTCACACGTAAGTGATCGACCTAAAAGAAAATGTCCCCTTTGTAATCAGTGCAATGCTTTAACAAGTTCCTCCCCATTTCAACATTCAAATGTCTTTTATTTTTTACATTTATGGCATATAATATTGATTATTTACTAAAGAAAGCAACTTCCACATTACTTTTAAATGCTTGCTTTGTTTTTTCATTAAAGGGCCCTTGCCATATTATTTTTCAGCATTGCTGAATGCTCAAGGTTTATAGCGCAACACAACCTATAATTGTTGCAATAGCTCGATTTATTCCATTATGTTTACAGCTCATCTGGATAATGTTTTACTTACCATTGTGTATTCAAGCAAAGCACTGGTACATGAGTACAGAGGAGATCAGAGGATGCCCCAGTTAAGAGATATGCACACGCACACTATATTCCCAAAGGTAATCATTCACCCATCCACATTATTGATTTCAGGTGTTCCAATCACATCCATGGCCACAGGTGTATAAAATCAAGCACCTAGGCATGCAGACTGCTTCTACAAACATTTGTGAAAGAATTATTTGCTCTCAGGAGCTCAGTGAATTCCAGCGTCGTGCAGTGCTAGCATGTCACCTGTGCAATAAGTCCAGTCGTGAAAATTTTTGAAATTTCCTCACTACTAAATATTCCACAGTCAACCGTTATTGGTGTTATAGCAAAGTGGAGACCACATAAAATGACAAAGAGGGGTCAGTGGACGCTGAGGCACATAGAGGTGACCAACTTTCTGTAGAGTCAATCACTACAGACCTCCAAACTTCATGTGGCCTTCAGATTAAGAACAGCTCAAGAACAGTGTGTAGAGAGATTTATGGGATGGGTTTCTATGGATGAGCAGCTGCATCCAAGCCTTACATCACCAAGCGCAATGGATGCAGTGGTGTAAAGCAAGCCCCCACTGGACTCTAAAGCAGTGGAGATGTGTTTTCTGGAGTGACGAATTGTGCTTGTCCATCTGACGAGACTGACGAGTCTGGGTTTGGCGGTTGCTAGGAGAATGATACTTGTCTGATTGCTTTGTGTCAAGTGTAAAGTTTGGTGAAGGGGGATTATGGTGTGAAGTTGTTTTTCAGGAGTTGTGCTTGGCCCCTTAGTTCCAGTGAAAGAAACTCTGAATGCTTCAGTATATGATCACCCATCATCAGTGTCTGACCTCACAAATGCACCTCTGGGAGAATGGTAAAAATTTCTATAAACTCACTCCTAAACCTTGTGGAAAATCTTCCCAAAAGAGTTGAAGCTGTTAAGGCTGCAAAAGGTGGGCCGACATCATATTAAACTCTATGGATTAAGAATTGGATTTCACTCCAGTTGATATGCCTGTGAAGGCAGATGAGGGAGTACTTTGGGCAATTTAGTATATGTTCAGGGTGCTGATCTGTCATTGCCAAAAGAAACAGCTATATACAGTACCAGGTTCCAGCTTGAAACCTTATTTATATGCACGAGATATTATATTCTTATTTGTATTTTTATCCCTCTATAATGAAATTTAGAAGTTTTTACTGTTATTCTCCATATGGAGAATATGGTTTGTCTAAAACTGATTTATTATTTTGCACTTTGTCAGCTAAAGGAGATTTTATATTTTTTTTAAAAAAGGTTAAAAAAAAAAAAAAAAAA
>VUQK01043374.1:11055-41790 GCA_015106715.1 Bujurquina vittata | reverse complement strand
AAAAGGTAAAAAAAAAAAGCAAAGAACAGAAAACAGGTAAAACACAGATAGCTCCCAATGAGGAGAACATTTATTTCTCATGAGATAAAGAAAAGCATACTATAAGCAACATTTTTTCTCTGGGGCATTCAGGTGGGTCACCTAGCCTTAATGAGATAAAGTTATCCCATTAGTAGAATTTCATTATCTGTAATGGTTAAAATGCTGCTCGGAGGACCTCTCACCCGTCAAGAATGATCTTCTCAGGGTACATCAATATGGACCATAACCACTGCATATGCAGCAAAAAGACACAGTTTAAGTGTTGAAATGGATTTTAAACCACAGTGTAAGTTACTTGTCATGCATCATGTTGTGCTCTGTCTGCCAAGTCAAAATTTATTAGTCATAAAAAAGTGACAGCACGGCTCTCCAAACTGCATGAGAAACTCATATTTATGCGGAACAGTGGATTAGAGCTGATTGATAATTGTTTATGCCGTTGGCAGTGGTGAATATGTGTATTTCAGGAAAATTCACCAAAGCCAGGGCTACAAAGAGAAGAAGGAGTGCTAGCCAGTGTGCAGAAGTGGGTGGTAAGTTTAGAGATGCACATGGCACAGCCTGCTTAGTAAACATGCTGTGCTAACTCCTTCCATTGTCTGCTTTGCAGAGAGATCAAGCATAGGGTGAAATGTTGTAGCTCAAACACACTGAAGGCTCAATTACATTAAATAAAACATCGAACACGTAAGTCCCATCAGAGAGAATATGGTCTTCAGCTAATCACAAACTACTACAAAAAAACTTGTTTATTTTTATTTCTGTTGATTAGTGGATTTTTCAACGCCTTTATCAATATTTGCATTAAAAATATGCTGCTCAAAAAAAAATTAAAGGAACACTTTTTAATCAGTCAGGTGTTGTAAAGTCCCGGGGCATTGATCTGGCCAGTTAAGTAGCAGAGGGGGTTGTTAATCGGGTTCAGCTGCTGTGTTGTTAATGAAATTAACAACAGGTGCACTAGAGGGGCAACAATGAGACAACCCCCAAAACAGGAACAATTTTACAGGTGGAGGACACTGACATTTTCTCCTCCTCTTCTTTTCTGGCTGTTTTTTTACTAGCCTTTTGGCATTTGTCCAGGCTCAGTGTCACAACTGGTAACGTGAGGCAATACCTGGACCCTACAGAAGTTGCACAGGTAGTCCAGCTCCTCCAGGATGGCACATAAATACATGCAACTACTAGGTTTGTTGTGTCTCTCAGTACAGTCTCAAGAGCATGGAGGAGACTCCAGGAGACAGGCTGTTACTCTAGAAGAGCTGGACAGGGCTGTAGAAGGTTCTTAACCCATAAACACTTCCAGTATCTGTTCCTCTGTGCGAGGAGGAACAGGATGAGCACATCGTTCAGCATGACCAGTTTGGTGGTGGGTCAGAGATAGTCTGGGAGGCATATCCTTGGAGGGATGCACAGACCTCTGCAGTCTAGGCAACAGCACCCTGACTGCCATTAGGGTATCAGGGTGAAATGCTTGGACCCATCATCAATCCCTACGCTGTGTGTCCTAGGTTCCTCCTGGTGCACGACAATGCCTGGTCTCACGTTAAGCACGTGGAGGCCATACAAACTACTGTATACCATTTTGGGCAAAATGGACTAGCCTGCTGGATCATTATTTTCCCACTGAGATCTGAAGTGCTTTCAAAGAGTCCTTTTATTTATTTATTTATTTATTTATTCTTTTGAGCAGTGCATCTTTTTAATGTCTTTCTCACTTAACATAACTGCCTAGTTTAAGAGTAGTGACAGGTTTGTTAAACAGCAGATAAGAATCTGCTTCTTGCATCCTGGTTCTAGATTAACCTTCGAGCTAGAAGATACCTTTAGAACATGTCTGACCTCAGCAGGTTGGGCTGATTTTTTTGTGTTTCGTAAAGGACCAACATAGTGTCAGGTGGAGGTTTTATAGTGAAACATTTTATAAAACTCAAACTAGAGTTCACTCCATTCAATCTTTATGTGAAATGCTGTCATTACAACCATAATGCATTTTGTGACACCACAGTGACCTTGTCCAACAAATTCTAACCACTTCATTCTTAAAACCAAGTGCACAGCTGCACCAGATGTGATGTTTTGCTCTAAGACTTTCTTGTCTGTTGTGTTCTCAAAAGTGGGATAGACAGAATGTAACACTGTAGGGTCATTTGAAAGGGTTTTATCGCCTTGATGCTGTTGAAAATTGTACACAGGCTGATCATTTAATTCCATTTTCTTAACTGCTTATCTACTTGAGAGTCACAGTGGGCCAAAGCCTGTCCCAGCTTTCACAGGGTGAGAGACAGGGTACAGTCTGGCCAGACAGACTGATCAGTCATTCAGAAATGACAACTTGCAGTGGTGGAGTAATCATATCTGTTCTTCTGTTAATAACAAGACCAACCTCAAAGGTCATAAGTTGACTTCAAATATCGTGGCCCCAGTGGGCCTCATAGCTCAAGCTAGGCCTCTAGGAAACTATAAACTAAGCCCTAACACTGATCAATGCCTTTTCACTGCACCCCACCCTGCACAGAAACCACATGTGGGCATCAAGGATCTGCCCCCAATCCATATCTCTCTGTTTCTGTATTTACAGCAAACGAAACATTCAGACAGAAAGGCGGCTGACATCGATTGGCTTGTGGGTACACTTTTTTGAGTGACATTTCATAAATGGAGCCGCCTCTTGCAATAGTAATGAGCTTGAAATGGTGATAAGCATTCAACTTTAATATGGCATGATTGATTTGATATTCAAATTTCACTTGGCCAAGGTTAAATATTGAAGGCAGGCACAAAAAAAATCCCACAAACAATATATAAACTATTGGAGGTTTTTTATTTATTGGTTACTGAAAACCATGCCATTAGCCACTGGAAAAATAATATTTAGTAATGAACTGAGGCTTTCTTTGGGAGTTGGTGTGTTTCTAGTTGGTACTTAAGGTAGGAAACACAAACAACCTTGCACAGCAGTCTTAGTTTTCACTTCTCTGTACAATATTTTTGTTAGCACATAAAGGAATATCTGCACAAACACATTAATTCCAAAGTTCTACAAAAAGAGTGTAAATGCTCGCTTTTCTAAAGAAAGGAGGATTTTGTATATTGGTCAACTTGTGTAAGGTGCACTTGTTCCTTTAAAAAAAAAACAAGGACACAGTATAGGTAGTGCACACTTAGTATTCTGGCCTTGCACGCAGAGAGAGAGATTGCACCTGTACAAGCTGTTAGGTGATGTCTGTGTCACTTGGATGACCACTATCTGTAGCCAAGCATTTCCTTGAGGTATGGAATTGGTTGTCTCAGGAAAATCTGATTAGTCACCGCTGACAATGCAGAGACAAGGAAATTACTTTCTTGTGCATATCATTAAAGAAAAATCAATGTGACAAATGTGGTGAGGGCCAAGGCTATTTATTGTGGCTGAACTAAGGGCAAAACAGGCTCTGTTTGCATTGGCCTCTTGTTATAGCGTTTAATTTGTTCCCAAGACAGAAATATACCAAATGGTTCAGAGTGCTGTAGGTGCTTGCTGTGGTTTCCTCTCATTACTATATCAGAGAATACACCAGCAGTATCTTCCAACCTGTGAAATAAATAGTTTTATGAAGACATCTAAGTAAAACTTCAAAGTTCGATATCTTAATGTATTTTTTTACCAGAATTTTGAGAGGCATGAAATTTTATTACAGCTTAATCCTGCTTGTATGGCATTTCAGTCCTTAAGACTCTTTAGGACTGTTTTCTTTGAGATTCGTTTGTATCAAAAGCTCTCAGTTTCCATTAAAATTGTACTTTTGGTTGGTCATTGATATATGGCAGGACTTTTAATAGAAAAATAAGAACAACTCCAGACTGGAGCAGAGTCCAGCCTGTCTCTGAGAAACTGGTTCCAGAGCCTAAGGCCCAGCCACCAGGCACTGTCCCTCAAGCACCCTCCCCAAGCCTGGTTCAGGGTGGAGCTGCAGTAACCCTATCCTGGCAAGTTTAACTGGTCCTTTGAGTTACCTCTCATTCATTGTCTGAATCACCCTTCATCTGGCCTCTGAAACAGGACCAATTTCCCTTGGGAGACAACATACCCCTGGGATCACTGGGATACACTTTACGCCACAGTAAGGCGGTGATTCACGGAGGGGATTGTGAGTATTTCACTCATTATTCGTCACACAATTTTTTTTTTCACAATCACACAAATTAAAGAGTTAAATGGTGCAAATATGTCCCTCATTAAATTGTGTAAATGTAAAAAACAAACAAAAAAAAAACCTGTCATCACAGTAATTTTCAGAGAAGGATCTGGTATTTTCAGCTGCAAGTTGAAATACTTTGGTATGAGTGTTTGATGGTGCGCTGTACTTCTAACCAGGTTATTTCCCACCTCCTACCCAGGTCAGATGTTAGATCATTTGCACTAATTACAATGAATGGGTATCTTTTGCAGTAAATTTGTTCTGGAGCCATTTTCTTTAGGAAAAACTTCTAAGACAAGTGTTCTCAGACAACTTTAAGGTGGCTAGATGTCTTTACTCTGCTGACACACAGCAATTAAACACTCAATAAAATGAATTGGTCCAACTCAGAAAAGATATCAATACTTTCCATTTCAACCTGTTCAGTTCAGTTCAGAGTGACACAATGCTTGTGTTTTTATGTTTGCAGAGAGATTTTAAGTCCTTTCAGTTTTTCAAGTAATGGTCAGTAAGGTGGTCAGACAGCTGGGTCACATTTCAAGTGCTTGATATCTCAGTTCATATTATGCATTGGGGAAGTACACTTCGCTGACCATGACACATGTGCATTCATTCTGGATAAATACTTTCAACACTGGGAATAAGCCAAATACTGAACTCCTTACCCATGCAGCAAGTAGCTGATGGCCATTGTGAGTGGTGCATATGCCATACTGTACATAGCATAAAAGAGCCACTGTTGTGTTGTTTTGTTGGTGCAGGCAGAGATGTACAAAGCATCAGCAGTCCAAAAAGAAATAATAAACCAAGAAAGCTGCACTGTTTTTACAAACTTTTGTAGGCAACAGTTGTTGGTATTTGGGTAAATGAAAGTGTTATTCCTCAATCAGGTGCTGGGTTTATTTTTGCTGTTCTTCCATTCACATAATAAAATGGCAGCTATTCAATGGATATAGGCATGTAGACATGGCCAAGATGACCCGTTGAAGTTCCAAACGAGCATTAGAATAGAGAAGAAAGGTGAGCTAAGTGACTTTGAAGGTGGTATGGTTCCTGTCTGTACTGCTGATCAACTGGGATTTTCACCCGTACAGCCATCTCTAGGGATTACAGAGAATGGGCTGAAAAAGAGAAAATATCCAGTGAGCAGCAGAGCAGCAGGTCTCTGGGTGAAAATACCTTATTGATGCCATATATCAGAGGAGAAAGACCAGACTGCTTTAAGCTAATAGGAAAGAAGCAATAACTCAAATTACCACTCATTATTCGTTGAATATGTAGAAGAGCATCTCTGATCATGTTGAACCTTAAAGCAGATGAGCTACAGTGCAGAAGACCACACCGGGTCCCATTCCTGTCAGCTAAGAACAGGAAACTGAGGTTACAATTCACACAGGTTCAGCAAAATTGGAAGACTGGAAAAATATTGCCTGTTCTGATGAGTCTTCATCTCTCCTGCACCGATTGGATGGAAGGGTCAAAAATTGGCATAAACTGCATGAAAACATGGCTCCATCCTGCCTTGTATTAACACTTTTCCGGCTGCTGCTGGTGTAATTGTTTGTGGAATCTTATCTTGGCACATTGGTCCCCTGAGTAGCAAAAGAGCGATTTTTAAATGCCACGGCCTACCTGAATACTACTGCTGACCATGTTCACCCCTTTATGATCACAGTGCACAGCCACTGGTGAACAGACAAAGCTTTTGTTATGGCGGTCTACAAAGAGTTTCTTGAACTCAATAATGTGATTGTTTTTTGGGGGTTTTTCCTGACGTGTGTGAAGTGTGATTTCTTGCACCTTACATCATTAGGCCATTGCATAAATAAAGAAGGTCTGTGTTCTCACCTCTGCCACCATTCCTGGGTGTTGAACCATTCCTGTTAGAGCATTCTTTTGTTACTTTAGTTTCCCCCACTCTCAAACTTACCTGATTCTCAATCCTGTCATCACCACATTTAACAACCTTATTCCCCAACTTCAGTCTCTGCTTTCTACTCCTTAAAAACCAATGCTATTATGCTAGTTTGTGTTTAGTCAATTTTTGTTTTGTTTTGTTTTTAGAAATCGGCAAAAATTAAAATGATATAATTAATGATAATGTATTCCAGTGGACAAAGATGTCAATAATGTCCATGAAAAATTAAATGCAGATCATCAGTGTGTAAAAGTGAAGCAGTCAGAATATTTTTGGATCCACTGTATAAAACAATGTAAAAATTTGAGTTACTGGATTTCTGAAATTGGTGAGCTATAAGCCATAATCATCCAAATGAAATCAAAAACATGGCTTGAAATATTTAATTGTACATGTGATGAATACAGAACATCTTAAAGTTTAACTTTTTGAATTATATTTCCTTGCAAAAAATAAACTTTTTCATGATGTTCTATTTTTGTGCACAAGTAGCTACTCAGTTGGACCATGCATCTTTTACACAAGCGAACTAAGACAAGTTAGCAATGTTTCTGTTATTCATCCTTTTTTCATCTAATAACAGGGTTTTTGTGTGTAAAATACATTTAGCCTATTAACTAATGAAATAGCATAAAAACCGTATCCTTCTGTTTATACAGTTAACTGGAAAAATGACCAAAATAAAGGCAGCGCTATCATCTTGTAGGATTAAGATGATATCATAGACATGGCAGTGAAACTCTGTCCGAAAAACGACTGACTATAATAGAGAGCTTGTTATTGGAAAAGAGAAAGTTCATCCTAAAGATTAATTGGTTTGAGAGAAAGTCACCATGTTTCTGAGTTCAAGGTATGACATTTGGAGCCAACAGGGGAGTGAACTTCATTATAAAGATTTATGAAAATGATTCAGGTAGAATATTCCATTCAGCCTTCCTATTATTAATTCTATCTTTAAAAGCAAATTGAATTAAGTGGCACATTATTCTTTCTAATTATGATGTCCATATTAGTTCTTTTTAAAAAAAAGTCAACTGATGTTGAATAAAAGAGATGTGAAACACAAAGCACTCCAACCCGACCAAATTTAAAATGAATCAGCTTTGTTCTGGTAACTCTTTGTTGTGCGAGTAATGCCACATAATAGGAGAAGGAAGCACAGACTATAGAGTTGTCTCGCTCAGCACAGTCTTATTTGTTTCTGTAAAGCCAACTTTGACCATTAGTACACCATGAGGAGCTATTGAACCATTATTGACTGCACACTGGGAAAGTTTAGTGATTTATATATGTTGTTCTTTTCTAAAGTAAGCAACCAATAAGTATTGGAATTATTTAATTCCACATTTTTGTTTTTGTAATTATGGTAGTTTATTATTTTCTTACTTTCTGAGATCACGTTGGACTGAAGAAAAGGACAATAAAGACCAGCGAAAGTGAAAAACCCGTCATTCCAAATGCAGAGGCTTTGATGAAAACTGGAATTGTAACCACGCTGTGTAATATCCCTCAGTTTAACATTTGGTGGCAGTGAATAGCGATGATTGATCAAGAAACATAGAAGTGTGCCGGCAAAAATAGATACACACATTTTGTTCATATTAATTATTTACCAATCAACTGACTCTAATTGTTGTTGCCAAAACTCAGTGGACAAAACATTCTCTTCACAGCCACATCAATTTTTGCTAACTAATTTGAATTCAGTGACTAAAATGATGTCAGTTCAAAATTAAACTTTGCCGCTGCTGGTCTCTGCACGGCGCCAGTGTCGCTATAGAAACGGTTCATGAGGCAAAGACCTCAGAAACAATGCCGTAAAATAGTGCAGTCTTTTCTGTAGTTCTTTTAATAAATCAAATTAGGGGTGTAAATTAAAGGCAGTTTCACAATTTACTTTGATGCCAATTTTTGCTGTCATAATTCACTTCACAGTCGTTCCTTCGATCAAATAATAAGGAAATGGGGATATTTTGCTATATTTGGCTCTTACTCAGCTTGACTGCGAAGTACGTGAAGGTGAACCTGTAAGGCTCTGGCAAATGGCAAATTCTGACTAAAAGAAAAGAATTGTGTCAGAGTTTTTAAAGTTATTTGTATTACAGGCTTAAGAGTACTGAAAAATGTATGAACATGGAGACTGGGAATACTGCCTAAATATTGCTAGGAAGAGAGAATTTTACTAATAAGCTGCTTTATGATCTGCTGCTTATTAACAGAATGAAATAGCTTTATAAATTTTACACACATACTATAGCTCTGTTTGACCTTTTGCCAGCCTTTAGTATCGCACAACCACAAAATGATAGCAAGGTACCAGGTACCTGGAGATGGGAGTGTGCATAATAATGTACAATATGAATTTCAAAACCCACACACTATTCAGTGTAAAGAGCCAAAATTCATTTTGGGCCATATTTTCCTTAATTTGCCATCTGTCCTTGTTGAGAAGAAGGTATCTGCACTCAAATGATGTCGACAAATCTTCTGCAAAGTCCTGCGTTCAAAAGTGCTGGAATTCCCAGAGATGACTGACATGCGGACGGTTTCATGCACAGGCGATTTCTGCCGTTTCCATTCACACAAAAGCCAGAACATGTTCTCTTTATCGCTTTCTTTTGCTTTTTTTCTTCACTTTCCCTCTCAGGCGCACCTATAAATTTACCATTTAATATCGCTGAAATCACAAATTATTAATACTTTTTCTATCACCAGCTCTGTTTTTATCATTACGCAAAGATATAACCAGAAGCTATTAAGCTGACTGTTTAAAGCTTAAAAAAATAGAAAATGCATATCACGTGTACCTGCAAAACACATACAGAACACAATGGTAAAAGGTCTGTGCTGAAAAACGGATTGCTTTCTATTTACAACTTTCAAAGTGAGCACCACTGTCGTGGAGACATCAGGTTTCTTATTACTTGGCTAAGCAGGCTCCCTTATTAAGGATTCTGGTTGGAAGCATCTTCTCAGAGAATCCTAATTAGTGTGACTTTAACAAAAGACGTAGGATTGTGCCATCTGCCTCACATAACGAGGATTCCTCACTAATTAAAAACACCTAGGAAAGCATTTAGGAAGTAATACCTGGTTAGGTTTGAGAGGTTAGGGAGATCTAATGAACATGAAAATGAGTAATACTGCTCTAAGTTCAAGTTAAGTCCTGCCTTTGTAATGATAGGCATCGTCTCATTGGGGTGGCACATCTGTGCATGACAAACATTTTCCCTCCTTGTATTAGGGTATACACCTGAAATGGGTTTATAGTCTAATGTTTGAGCCCCTTAGTTTAAGCACAATGTCACAAACATGCTTCAACAGAATATAGGATTCAGGCACAACTTCACCCGCTTCCAAGGAGCATGAAAAAGAGGCTTTATCAACTGTAAACAAAGAATGAGATTTTTATGATACAGTGTCCATATTATAAAATACTGGAGAAGGATTCTGTCTCTTTTGGAATATATTGCCAGAAACAGAACCTCCATTAAAGCCTCAGTCATACCATTAAAGCCTCAGTCATTGTAATCACTGGTTGCTTGGGAAAAATGTGTGTTCCCCAACTGGTTGGCAAATGGTTGGATAAAAGTCAAAGTGTATATACAGACAGTCGCTTACAGTTTAAAGATGTCGACTTGTCTGCAAACACTCTCTACTAATTTCCAAGGAGCAGTAAAACCTAAAAAAGTGCAAGGCAAACCAGAAATGAAGAAAATGTAAAACATTTGAAGCCAAAGTAAAAGCCAACAAGTTTCATCTACTCCCAGATTAGCCTTATATGCAAGCTGATGAGGGTTATGTTTGCACCTGCAGAGTCAGACTGGCCAAGACTAGTCTCTCCATAACACGTGCTGTGAGGACAATCGTACCAGTATATCCTGATTCAGACTTAGTTTGGGTTAACAGACAGTCAGCTAGCACAGGTCATCAGAACCTTGGTACCTGAAGCCCTCAGGGCATGCAAGGCCTGTGAGCCATTCACTGTAAGAGCAATTCTGACCAAACTTTTGCCTGCCACTCTAGATTACACATGCAGTCATTCTGTGGTGAATGATTTATAACCTATTCCTGTTAACTTCCATATTAGTTATACAACCCTGATGTGGCCCCAAAAATTAATTTCTTATGCATAACACTGGAGGACATTTAGTTAGGACATTTAGTTGCATATTTAACTGATGAAAAGTCACCTTACCAACTATCTGTAGTCATCTACATAATGACATGCACGTGAAATGTCTTCTTTAACAAATAACAAAGTGACTTCAAAATGACTGAACTTGGTGAGAGGCAAAGCAAATGTCTGCAAGCTCTTAATTGATAGCTGAGGCTAAAAACTGTTACAGTTGAAAAAAACATTTTGGCCAAAATGAATTTGTCACACAGTGTTCAGCTGTCTGAGCATATCAAGACAAAGGGGGGAAAAATTGGTTCAGTAACTGCCGGCAACAACATCGTTTAGGTTCACGTCAATTCAAGCAAAGACTAATTGGATGAAAAGAGGTGAAAATAAATTTGGCCACAGAGTATTTTGTTAGTAATTTAGGTGCATGGTATCACGTGTATTGTGCTTTTTTTCAAAAGCTCAATACCTGTAAATTAAATGCATTTACATATTGGCCTGATTATCCACATATTTTAATTGCTGTCATGTTCAAAGGAACATTTTTTTTTATCTTTTATCCAAGCCTAAAGCTACAAGAAAGGCTAATAACCAGACACACACACACACGCAAATATATCATCTCTACCATACACTGCAAATGCCCTCCAGACACAGGTTTCATTTGAGCACATTCATTACCTTTTAATTGCCTCTAAATTGCAATGTGACCCATCACATCAATAACACTATATTTATAACAGGTGAAATAAACCTCAGCAAGGTTTGGTGCATATGTATATGCATCTGTAATTGTGTGTAAATACATGCATGTAATATTTTTGTTTTCTGTAGAAAGGGGAAATAAAGGCCGCATTGCGACTTCATGTCCTTAACCAGTTTAGTCAGTGCATTCTGAGAGCAACAGGTAATCCCACAATGAAGGTGAATGAATGTGCTTCAACTGAATCTTTTCTGATTACACACTGTTGTGCCCCACCTAACCTCTGTAAGGGTTTAATCCTCTTGACATCATGCGGGCTGAAACCTTTAAGGATCAGGATTTGATTAAAAGACTGTAACCAATTATCAGGAATTTACCAACATTACAATTTATGCATCTTTGTACCAGAAAGTCAGAATATACATGTTGAATAAAGAGAACTTCTTTCATAATGCAGTCAAAGGAGCTGATCTGCATGTGAATTCATGTGAACTTTTCAAGTTCCTAAGACTTCAGATTTAACCATCGTTTTAGCTATTACCACAAATATTACAAATAGTACCTATATATTACCAATTGTATGTCTACTAACTATTACTATTATTCCTACTACTATTACAGATAATAATATGTGCATTGGTAAAGCTTTGTTTTTGTTTGAGCACTGAATGCAAATTAATGTCTAAAAGTTTTATGTGATGTGTAACTGAATAAGTTTTAGGCAAAAACAGGATTTTCTTTTCATAGATTTGCAAGTGAATTCTAGGCTCTAGAGGTGCAAGCTAATCCTGGAAAAACAGACTGCGAGAACAGCCAGGGTCACGGATCTGTGCCTCACAGAGCAGGTACACATACGAATACACACCTACACGCTGACCAGAATCAAGCGGTAGCAGCAAGCCTACTCCCACAAAAGCATAAACCAGAATGTGATGCAGCTTGATGTTATGGACATTAGTGTGCAGAGTAAACTTAATCAGGTATTAGGAGAAGAGAAATACTTTTTTTCAGTGCACAGTGGATTTGTCTGGCCTTACAAGTAGCAAATAGATGTTGGGCCATATTGTACCTTGCTCTCAAAATAAAAGCCTTCTGCTTCCTTCTTTTTTATTTTGGAGGGCTGGGGTAATGATGTTGAACTCACTTTTTTTTTTTTTATTTTGCTGTTTAGGAGACAGTGATGTGTGATTATCACTTCTTGTAGGAAAAAAAAGTTTTCATAAGCGGAATATAATTTGGGCAATCACAGTGACGTTTTAGTGGGTATTTGAGAATCCCTCTTGTGGCAATGCATTTTAAATCATCTCTATTATGGGAGTATCTCACAGCCTCATGCAATCCTGTGAGAATGATAATCTATGACCTGTTACCTAAACAGAGAGAAAAAGAAACCACTGTTAGACTGTAATTTACCGCAGACACACTATGCCACTGATACATCCAGCTTGGCTTTAAAATTTTAGAAACTCAGGACTAACATTTTTAGAGTCAGGTAACAGTGCCCCAGCCACTGTGCCAAAATAAATGTTGGTATTCATAGTTAGTTCCAGAGGGAAATGATTTTTAAATTTATAATCCAGTTTTTCTTGGGTTATTTTTTTGTGGATGTTTTTAATTAATTTTCAACTCTTCATGTGAAACACTTTGTCACTGTTTAAAAAAAAAGTGTTTAATTGAGTTTATGTATTATTATAATTCTTGTTGCGGATCCAGTAACTTTTACTCCTGGAGCCAAAGGTGACACTGATTTTCCAGCCCATCCAGCGGTAGCTCAAAACAAGCTTTTGCAGTATCCCACACCAGCCATCCACTCTAAACTCAGGCCATGTTATTCATTACAGTGCCTTGGACCTGTGCTGTGCATTGCATACCTGCATCAGCATTACCTTTGAGCATTGCTAGCCACAGAATTAATTAAAGTCTAATATAGCCTTGTCTGGGGAAAGTAGCGGTCTGAGAGGTTGTTAAAAGCAAATCAAGACAGGAGTGCCTTCCTGGATCTGAGAAAATGACTCTTAAATGTAAGGCGCAATTAAGTGGGAGAGCAGTGTTACCTGGCGTTCAGGGTCTGCAGGGAAATCTTCAGTTAAGCTACACTTTTCATTCTATCAGCACTGTCATTCACTGAACTCATATCTCAGTGTTTGACACAGTTGTGACAGGCAATTGTTCAGGTAAGAATTTCTGAAGGATTGCTTCTAAGTAAAGATACTGATCCTATTATGTAATACAACAAAAAAGTAACTACTTTAACACTGTCAGGTCTCAGTTTTATTCCATAAATTTTATTTTGATTCTGCATCTCTGGTAAAATAATTTACCATAGGGAGTTTCCCAACATTCAGGATATAGTCAGTCTATCTCTTTGCCTGTAAGCTATCCTTTTCCTGTGATATGGCATGAAGACTAATTGTGTGCAATCCTGGCTCAGCTCCAAACCAACTGATACCTACTGCATTAATTCTTGGGTCCAGGAACATTTTTCAGGGAAACACCAATAAGACACTAAGGGATGCTGAGATTTATACATATCTGTATCTGCGTAGGGGAAATTTATCCTTCCAAATTGCCTACAATTAGCACCTGATTTGCTAAGTCAGCAGGTAATTATGAAGGTAATTATGCAATCGGTATACAGATCACAATTCATATATAGACGACATCCATACATCCATTTTCTTGACCGTTTATTTAATTCAGGGTCACGGGGACTGGAGCCTATCGCAGCTGTCATGGAGCAAGAGGCAGGATACACTCTGGAAAAAGCGCCAGGCCACCACAGGGCTCACTGAGAGGGACAGCCATTCATGATCGCTATGACCAATTCAGAATCACCAATTACCCTAATAAGCACGACTTTGGAGTGTGGGAGGAACCCAGAGTACCGTGACAGAACCCATGCAGGCACAGGAGGCAAACTCCATGGATGGGAGTGGTATGTTACTGTCATGGTCATTGGTTAATTGGGTTTTCTTTATCTACTTTTGGGACTTTTCTCAAAATCTTGTGTTTTAAGTAAGATTCATACAGAAACTTTTGTATAGAAAACTCCAAAGGATTCACAAACTGTTAGCAGCACTGTACCCCAGAAAGCATGCATGAGATGTCCAATATAATATGTAGTGTGGATTCACCCAATGACTATAACTGCTTTGCGCTGTAGATAAGTCATAGGGGTACTGAAGCTTATCCCAGCTACACTGTGAAAGGCGAAGCACGGCCTGGACATCAGGTTGTCGCTCCATTGCAGAGAGATTGAAAAGCACATGGAGCAGCCAGAGAAAACACACTCACAGGCAGAACATGCAAATTACACATAAAAAAGCCAACCAGCCTGTATAAACCAAAACCTTCATACTAACCATGGCACCGCTATATTCTAAAGAATGAAAACCAAATTAGTACTTCTCTAATAATAATTATAAATGTAAAATTCTATGTTTTTGCCATAATATTCAAAATACTACTGAACATGTAGTCCAGAATGATTAACCTCATAATGGCATGCCTGTTCTTCTGATTAAGTATTAAAACCTGCAATATTCAGATGGATCATAAGGATTAATATCAATAGGAGAGGCATCTACTTTAATGAAAGGCAATACCACTGTCTTAATTTCACAAAGAGGCAGGTGTCTTTAAATTAAAGCAATAAAAGCCCCCATGTCATACCCCATGTCATATGTAGTGATTTCATCCTTGAGTCAAAGTCCTTCACTGGGCTTAAACTATCGGAACAAGTAAAGGCTACAGCCCAGTTGATCCATACAGAGGAGGAAATGGACTCATCAAAGCCCTCCAAGCTCTTTGAAGATATCGTGTTTGGCCCATCCCAATCCCTTGCAAGATAAAGTGCTGACGACAAGATAAAAAGAAATAGTTTCCATAACCCCAACTCCTCAGAGTAAACAGTAGAAGTGGGTGCAGGCATTATGTAGTGGCTGAAGTATTCAGACTGATGGCGAACTAAAAATATATGGCATACAACATGCAAGTAGAATTATCAGAACAGATAGTTGTCTCGATAATAATAAGTGATTAAACAGTGGGTGAATATGGTGATTTTGTGTAGCCTTCTTCTAGGATTTCTCCACAGAAAATGACACGAATTTCAGTTTCACATTATTCCTCATGTTGAGGCGCTGATTACCTTGGCACTCACCACCTGTTGTTATGCAGCTCATTTTTGTGCGACACGCTGGTATTAACAACATTGTCTATTATTTCCACTTCTACTCCTTTAGCTATTTGTTTATTGACCCCGTTCTACACTAATCTACATATAAAAAGTGACTGAAATCTCAATTTGGCTACTTTTATCTCTACCTGGTCTATGCTTAGCTAGTTCACTGGTTATTTATGTTTTTTTACTACATGATGCCCCCCTCGCGTGCCCTCATCATGACTATGTAGGCAGCAATTTTTCCTAAGTCTGTGTGTGTGTGGGGGGGGGGTGATAAAGATAAGATAAGAGTGATAAAAAGGAAGTTATATATAGATGATGAATTAATATCCCAGGGGAAAACAGCTTTTTGAATATTTCATGGGACAGACTTTCATTTCTCTGGTGTGGAGAAAAAAGAATTCCCTTCCTCAAGAAAAGTTTCAATATAGATTAGTTAATGTGCCTTCTACAGATCTATTAACTCAATACAAACAGAGTGAGACGCATCCACAATATTCCTTTTTTTCTTTTTTTTTTTTTTTTGTTAATATGTCTGCATGTCCCTCAAGTAGATTCTTCATTTTGCAGACTCTGTGGCAATTGCTGTGAATGTGTGGCAAAACATCAAAAGTAAACAGGTGTTTATAAATCTGCTGCCTCTTGGCTCAGTGCCTAATTTCCATAAAATGATGCATTAACATTTTCACTGAATATTCAGCCCTTTCTACAAGCACCCACTTGTTAGTCATTCAAATTAAATTATAAAAAATGCAGAATGGTGACGCGTCCAAGAGACAGCGCAGTGTCCTACACATATGCAGCATATGGTTTTGGGAATACCGTTCATTCATGTGGTTGATTGATTGGTGCACCGTTGCCATCCGGCTGTCAATCAAACTTTTGCTCCATTGAAAGAGACCACCAGCCTCAAAGCAATCGTACATATAAATATTCATAGCGGGCATATGTTTTTTGGCAGTTTTCTTTTGTGTTGTCTTTGTTCTGAAGCACACTGCCTGCTGGACTGCATGTGAATGTCAGGATAACTTAGAGTTTGACTCTTCTGTACTACAAGCTACTTCTAAGAAAGTTTATTATTGCTTAATTCCTGATTTTTACTGCCACACTGGTGCCAAGAGTTCAAAATGGTAAAATACAACCTTGGTCAAAATTTCTGTTTGTAACGTTGTTTCTATACAAGCTCTAAGTATATTACAAAATATGGTTACCTATGAATATATCAGATGCCGTGAAAGTTGCTTGCATGTTACCACACAGTAACACATGCATCATCAGTGTATTATGTTGCCTGTCAGAGCACAAAGCATGGAGTTAGCTTCCATGATACACAGGTCGCGTGATTACATAGTAAAACATTAGTGCAACCCTCTGTAGCTTTCTTATAATCCAGCACAACTAAAAGTCACAATAAAAGACAGTCAGCATGCAAAATCTTCTCTCATCTACTGCTGTGTCTTCTTGGTAGAATACACTCTGCATTTCACCTGGTGGGCAACAGCTGGAGGGGATGTTTGATTAAAAAAACTCCCTGCTTACCTGCCCATCCTTTTGTGCTCACAGTACATGCAGGTGGTGAACATCTGAGCCACAGACGTGCTTTTATTATACAGCGTGACATAACCTAACTCACACCCCAGTCATTCTAGGAAAATTAAAGTCACATCATATTTCACATTTTCCCCCACGTGGAAGAAGGTGGCGGTAGAATATAAACTACAGTTTCATAAATGATAGCGAGGCCCACAAATGTGTGATTAATGTCTCTGCGATTAATTGTCATTCAAGAGGCATTTATCATTATCAATCCTGGAATTTATTGCAGCCGTGGCAGCAAAACAGAAACAAAACTTTCAAAAGGGATGGTGATATATATAAATATTATATATAGGACACACAAGTCCTTTCTTGTCCAGTTAAATTTAAAAATTTTGCTTTTGCCAGGTTGTCAAAGATGACAGTGTATAGACACAAATAAACCAGACATACATTTTTTTTCCCCATTTTGTTCAGGAATATTTAAACTGTTGGAAAAAATAATTCACCACTGAGCCACAATAATTTAGCCTCTCATTAATTGAAAGTAGGCTGCTTGTTCAACTTGGCTGCCTCACACATCAAAGTCTTGGCTGCCGGCTTTCTGGCAGTGAGTGAAAGTTGTTCATGTCTACAAACACAGATTTGAAAAGGCAAAATAACGTGTAAGCTCTTAAACTGAGTGTTGATAGGTCTTTAATGTCACAAAGAGGCAGCACAGTTTCATTGTTTTACAGTTCTACTCAAAAGCAGACTTTGAAATGTTTAAGCGTTTTCCTTGATTTCCATTGCTTTGCCCCCTCGTGACGGCACTGCCTGTATTTTTTAAGTTCTGCTTTACTTATGACTTGCCAACTGAAAAGAAAAAAAAAAACAGAACATTTGGATAGAAAAGTACTGTTGCCTTGAATAGTTAACATGGGAATTGCTGTTAGAGTTGTAAAGACAAATGTTATCCATCACATTGATTAAATTCCTCTTAGCTAGTGTCCTTGGCCAAGTAAGTTTGTGTGAGCGGCTGTGGTGCTAACAGCAGTCCCATGGAGAGTTGGTGGATTAATTAGAATTGCACCAAATGGCTGGTCCTGAAGTCAATCTGCCTCCAGTTACATCGCTCGTCACATTTCTTCTTGTAATTGTCAAGTCTACTGACTGCCTAATGTAAAGTGCATATTTGTGAACACTGTGGCATGCCGACCTGTCTACATTTACGTGGACAGGTTTAGCTAAAAGAACATGTTGGTTTGTTTTTTTTTTTAATTAAAAAAGACGTCCTCACAGAAAGCAGTATACTGTATACTAAAGCTACAGTACACTTTGGGGGTATGCAATCAGCTGCTGTGAATTCAACATATTCATTCCCAAGAAAAGTTCAAAGAAAAGATTTTTTTTGCACGATTAGTCGTCACTGCGTGTGCCAACTCTGCACTAGTATTCTAAAGGCACATCTTATCGCAACCCCAATCTCCATCTTAAGTGCCCCCGGGTTATGTTCATATTGAATTAGCTCACTTCAAAGCCATTCCACACAACGAGCCTTTTAAGATCAAATGCACGTTTAATTCTCTGATTACAAACTATTTACTACATTGAGACACTTTTACCTAGATAAAAAAAATAAAATCAGTCCTGCAGTTTTTTATCACTGAACTGACAACATATGAAAACAAAACTCACAATGCCTACAATCAAAGACTGTAATCAGGAACATCACTGCTACTTTTTTTAATCAAGTACACAATGTGTCACAGATAGAAAGTAACGGGTTTTTTGTATTCATCCGTACGTGTAATGTGCTTTACTTTAAACATCTTTGTCAAGTCAAATACGAGACGGGACTCAAAGAAAGGATCAGCATCAAAGAAGAGAGCAGCGCTTGCTACCACCCTCATTTTGATTCATTATTGCAAAAAGGAATGATTTATAGAAAAATGTGGGCTAAAAGCCCTTCTCAAAAGGCTAATGATATTAACTGCCTACAAGAAACAAATGCAGATAGATGCTAACATGAACGTCAGTGTTGTCTTCAGTAGATGGATCCCTTAGCTGTTTAATCAGTAGTTTGATATGAGCCTTGAAAATCTGTCAGAGTTGGTTATACTATGAGTCACTTGGACAGTCAGCATCAGTTGTTGCAGGCATTCACTGAGATTGATTCATTTTAAAGGAGGATTGGGCTCTACCAGTCACCTAATCTTGATAGATGTGACCGTTTTAGGAAAGCTGAAGAAAAGGACCCAGACAGATTAAAATGGATGATTATTTTCGTGATACAGGCTTTACTGCAAACCAACAATTGAGGTACCTAAAAACATACATTTTGAGAAAACTTGCTTTGTGTTTGCCACAAAATGCCCCTTCTCCTTTAGTTATTCTCCTCCCCTTTATCATTAAGCTGCCAATCAGAGTTAGGGAGGGGCTTGGGGTCCAATCAATCAAGCTGATTGGGAGTGTCAGGAAGTAGCTGCTTTAAGCAGCCAGAGGTTGCGCCTGTTGCAAACATAATTTACAGACACAGCATGTTTAGCCAGCATAATAATTAGGGCAATGTCCTTGCTCATCTCCCCTCTTAAGATCAGACCAAATGTAGCTCAAACTGTTAAAGGAGCAGGCGATGCTGTTACCAATCACTAAAGATACTGCACATTGATATTTTCATTGCAATGCAAACTGAAAGAAATTCTGAATCAGTTATTTTGGAGATAATATGAAATACAGGTTGTACATCATTTTGTTTTTTTGTTTTGTTTTTGTATTTTTTTCACAATTCTTTATCAAATCCAGAAATACACAGCTGCTTTCTAATTGGTGAAACAAACATGTATCTTTGGGAAAATGTATTAAACTGCTGTTACACAAGATGGCTTCAATAAGCCTTTCAAGATCACACAAGAGCAAACTGTGTTTTTCACACAAGCCTCCACAAACATCCTCCTCAGGCCAAAATTTAAACATGGCACGCATCACAACACAACAACAGCAGATTTTCAGATAAAATCTTACAATAATGCACAGCAGCCATTATTAAAAATGACTAGGATTGTTCCTCAGTGAATGCAGGTTGTGTGAACAGCTGATCACAACAGGAGAAGTTTAAATCTTAAGCAACATTAACTGTCAGGTCACTGTGGACAGATTTGCCCTTTTTAAGCCATTTGACATCAATTGGAGCATTGGACAATCTTTGGGAAAGGCTCTACAACCTTTGCACACCTGGACCAGGCACAGAAGTGAACAGGTATTTGCAACATTCACTGATTACTAGTAAATGTTAAATATTTACACAAAGATTTCAAGTATTCTGCATCCTCTTGTTCCTTAGTTGACATTCATTTAGAAATGTTGACATGAAAAGTATTTTTGGTTTGGAAACCAATGATTTTACACATCTCTTTTTTTCCCCAATAAACTACCGAGGCAAAACTTGTAGAAACTTGCTTGAGTTTCTTTTTGTGAATTTCTGTTCTTTGTTTTACTCTTGTTGTGGTTGTAGTTATGTATTAGGGTTTTAGTTTGCCTTGGTTTCCTGTTGAGTTTTCTGAGTTAGTTCCTGGTTCCCTCTTGTTGTCTTCCCCAGGTTACTGTGTTCTGCCTCCCCATGTTTTGGCCCTTGTTCCATGTTTTGTGTTTACCTTCTCCTCCTGTTTTCCTTAGTGTTGTACTTAGGTTTCTGTTTTATGGTCCTTTCAATAGCTTTGGAGTCTAGTTCTTCCTGTGATTTCCCTTAGTGTCCCTCCCCTGTGTTGTGAAGTCTCTCTTGTCTGTCTTCCCTGTGTTGTCAGCCTGTGTGCTCAAGTGAGCATATTTTACAGTATATGCCACAGCCTACTTGATGTATTGTAGCTGACTATGTACATCCCGTCATATTCTGATGGAAGCTTCCAGCAGAATAACATGCCACGTCAAAGCAAAGAAATGATCTCAAACTGGTTTCTTGAACATGGCAGTGATTTCACTCTACTCAAATGACCTCCACACTTACCAGATCCTCCAAATCCAATAAAGTACCTTTGTGGTGTGGTGTAATGGAAGATTTGCATTATGGATGTGGAGCTGAAAAATCTGCAGCAACTGTATGATGCTATCATGTAAATATGGACCAAAATCTCGGAGGAATGCTTCCAGCCAATAATTATTATTGGCTGGCACCCAAAACTGCTGATTGAAGGTCAAAAGGCCTGATCCCCAAGGATCCCCAGAACGAACCAGCCCCATCCAACTACTAGCCAATAACGTACCTCGGTACAACATGGAAGCTGCTGGACAGGACAAGTGGGAAAGAAAGAAAGAAAGAAAGAAAGAAAAATCTCTTTTCCCTTTGTCCAAAATGTAGAGTTAGGGTTAGGGTTGATGACTTCAGAGGATTAAGTGCCAAATTTCAATTCTCACTAGCCTTGAAATACATTAAAATACCTGTCTTTTAATGACCAGTTAGGTACAGAAATAAGATGAATACCACTGATCCAAAAAATAATTTTCATAAATAAAAACACCACGGTTAGCTGCACTATATAGCTGAAAGTATTCACTCACTCATTCATCCAAATCCTTGAATTCTGGTATTTGAATCACTTCCATGACCACAGGTGTATAAAATCAGGCACCTAGGTATGCAGACTCCATCTACAATCAGTAGCTCAGCGAGCTTGGGGTCCAACCAGCGTGGTACCATGATAGGGTGCCACCTGTGTCCAGGTATTACATTTCCTTGCTACTAAAGATTCCACAGTCAACTTTTAGTGGTATTATAACAAAGTGGAAGCAGTAACTTAGCTACAAAGAAGTAGCTAGCAGGGTCAGCGGATGCTGAGGCACATAGTGTGCAGAGGCCGCCTATAGAGTCAATCACGACAGACCTCCAAACATCATGTGGCCTTCAAATTAACTCAAGAACAGTGTGCAGAGAGCTTCATGGAATGGGTTTCCTTGGCCAAGCAGATACATCCAAGCCTTATGTGACCAAGCACAATGCAAAGTGTCAGATGCAGTGGTGTAAAGCACACCACCACTGGCGGTTGCCAGGAGAACAGTACTTGTCTTATTGCATTATGCCAAGTTTGGCGAAGGGGAGATTATGGTGTGGGGTTGTTTTTCAGGAATTGGGCTCAGGTCCTTAGTTCCAGTGAAAGTAAGTCCTAATGCTTCAGCATACACAAGACATTTCATGCATCGCCTCTTCCTGTTCCAACTTGACTGTGTACCAGTGCACAAAGCAAGTTTCATAAAGACATGGATGGGTGAAGTTGGTGTGGAAGAACTTGACTGGCCTGCACAGTGTCCTGACTTCAACCCAACAGAATACCTTTGTGATGACTGTGACTGTCAGGCGTTCTCGCCAGTGGCTGACCTCACAAATGTGCTTCTGGAAGAATGGTCAAAATTCCCATAAACACACTCCTAAACCTTGTGGAAAGCCGTACCAGAAGAGTTGAAGCTTTTATAACTGCAAAGGGTGAGCTGACATCATAGTAAACCCTATGGCTTAAGAATGGGATGTCACTCAAGTTGATATGTGAGTGAAGGCAGACAAGTGAATATTTTTTGGCAATATCCTATGTTTTTAAATGCTGTCTCACCTCGCACTGGAGTTCTTCTCTTATACAGGTTAGATTATGTTCTTGGTAATTTCACAACTGCAGAGCAGGTACTTCCAAAAAAAATATAATGCTTATGAATAGAGCGTTCAGCCAAAAAATGGGTTTGCATTGATTACCACAGTGGCCAGCTTCAGTAGAGAATAAGACCCAAGCCCCTAAGCCATCTCTCCATCACTCCCCCCTCCCATCTCAGCTGAACCAGTACTGTCTGTCTCCCTGAGCTGTCAATAGAGCTGATGGCCCTTTTAGACACTTATCAATATTTAACCAGCCTCCACCATTGACTCAGCAATTACTGTCTAATTGATCTGGGATTGATTATCATTTGTACCATAATAGCAGCGCTAGTCTGAGGCAAGAGATGATAAAAATCTTTAGTGTAAAATTAATTAATCTTTTAATACAGCCAGTGTGTCTTTGTGTGTGTGTCTGTGTGTGTGTAAAGAATAAAAAGTGATTATACCATGTGAAAATGCAAACTTCCATACATCTTGTTGGCTACTTCCAGTAAAACAATGAAAAGAAGGTTGCAGCTTTCTGCTCAGCTCACTGTGCAAGCTTCAGATATGTTTTTCTCCTCAGGCCTCACATATTCTTTCCCTGTGTTTCTTCACAATACTGAAACCATATTTTCAATTTAATGACAACAGCTTATTAGCTTATTAAAAGTGATGGGTGGCTGTCATTAAGGGTTGTACAACAAATGTGAAGATGTTCTTAAGACATATTTAATCAGGAAAGTTGATTCCCCTGAAAAGGTTCAAATGTTCTGGTGTTTTTGGTAGACAGGCCCATGCTTTAATACTGTTGGCAAACTGATAAACTTACTCACATTGAGAAAAGTAAAAAAAAGAAAATAGGGTTGATAGATGTTTATATGCAAAAAATGGGTCATTTTAGCCCATTGCTAGGCAGTTGCAGATATGTATAATTCATTAGGTTACCTGCTGCCAGGCAACCTAATGCCATTATTATATATCATACATAACTTAACTTTGGTAGATATAAATTGGCTGTTATTGTGTTGAACTAAATAGTGTTACGGGTTCATGAATGCTAAAAAAAAACAAAAAAACCCAGATAATTTTAGCCCATTGCTAGGTGCTAGGCATATAATCAGCACAAAAAGTACGGGAATTTATGTTTGGTCTATTTCATCTTTGTTGCAACAGTGCTTCTTGGCAATAAATCTTGGCAATAAACCTTACAAATGTGGCACATTTGTAAGGAAAATGAATTTGTGGGTTGACCAACAGAGTTGAGTATGTGGGTTGCGTCCATGAAAAACTTGCTAAGAACCTTCAGGGGCCTGAGATGTGCCTGTGTCACGTTTGTGCCAAGTTTGGTTGCTCACCTCCTGTTGGTGTAGGAGTTGGTGGCCAAAGAAAAAAACACACTTGGTGGTGGGTCAGTGATGATCTGAGGAGGCATATCCTTGAAGGGATGCATAGAGCTCTACAGGCCATGCAAACTATTCAGTAACATTTTGAGTTGCTGCAATGAAATTTTGGCAAAATGGACTAGCCTGCTGCATCATTTTTTTTCACTGTGATTTTCAGGGTGTCACTGAATCCAGCCCTCTGTAAGTTGATCCTTTTCATTTCCATCGAATGATGTGGCATTTTTTCATTAATATTACACATTACCCAGTCCATATCAGTATGGATATCAAGTATGACTTTTTTCCCCCATTGAGATATGATGTGTTTTCAAAGTGTTCCTTTCATTTTTTGAGCAGTTTAGTAAGATGTAGCTAACCACTTTTGTCTTATAAACACATCCTGATCATATATAACCTATCATGTTACATTAATACAAGCTGCAAAATTAGCATACCTGCAATCTATAGTACTTAGGTCACACCTACTTTTAAAGGTCGACAGAGTCAAGATAAAGATGCAGAAGAAAAGAGCTTCTCCATCTTTATCTTGTCTCTTCACTGTAAACTGCCTCTAAACAAAACTCAAAATGAAGCTTTATCAACACATTTGCCTTAATTACCAGTGCCACCTATTAGCTTGCAAGGGACAGTAAAGCAGCTCTGAGTTGCAACAAAATTAATGATACTTGACCAAATAAACCACTAAAATGTTCCTCCAATTACACTACAACAGTTCCAAGCTTAACTTGGAATTCACTGACTACAAAACCGTATACAAAAAAGCAACTGTGTATCACCCACTAAGTTAATTAACTGTTAATAAGCACCAAATTAAAAGGAAATGGTCATTGCTTCTGTCAGGACAGCACTCATACAGCCTAACAAAAACTGCTCATTTATTACTTACACAGTTAAAGAGCACAACATCTTGTTCACTGAGCAGGAAAGGTGCTGAAGGTGAAGTTCTCCTCAAACTTTCCTGGCAGCTGGGCTCAGAGAATGACAATAATGACTTGTTGAAATGAATCTTTGCAGGGAGCAGACGTGTTAACTTGTCACAGCAGGAAACGCACAGGTGGAAGTAATCACATTAATTATACCTCAATACTACTGGATGTGCAGCTTAGTATATTTGGTGTATTCAGCAAAAAAAAAAATTTAATTTAATTTAATTAATTAATTTGTGTGAAGATGCTTATTTATTAATTGATTGATGTAATTGGAGCAAAGCTGCATTGTATTAGGATCTTTCAATCCTAATGACACACTGTATAGAATACTAAAATATTTAAACATTTCTTATTGTCATAACCTTAACAATGAGCATACTTTTTAATATGCAGCCCAAAATTATTGGTTATGGTAGCCGAATGGCTTATTACATCAACAGACAGCTATTAATACACAAATTCACCTCTTTTTATCAAGAGTCAGGAGTCTCCAGTGGGCGTTCCACAACCATTAGACGTGGGTGAAATCCTCCACCATGCCTCTAACTCTAACCTAGCCATGTGTGAAGGTGACTTGTTTGAATCCACTGGTTGAAGGGGCTCCTCTGTGTGGAACATACTTACTCAACATACTCATACTTGTGTGGGTTCTCTTCAGGTACTTTGGATTCATCCCACAGTTCAAAGACATGAAGGTGTGAAGGTGAGTGTGAGTGGTTGTCTTGATAGTGTGACAGTCTAGGGGGTCCTCTCACCCCCTGAAAGCTGGGATAGGATCCAGCTCCTCTGTGACCTCAAATTGTTTAAGTGCAAGAAAATGGATGCACAGATGAAGCATCAGCAGCATGATTTAAAAAACAATGAAAGCAATGCTCAGCTGTAAAAATGTTTGTTGAGGTAAAAAGGTTTTGGTTGTCATATTGCATTAATGAACATTTAATGCAAACTAACTTCAGAAAAAAGCACACACTGTGATGAAAATGAAATCAATATGGGAGTCCTAAATCAGCAGCAAAGGCAATCAGTCAAAAATAGTTTCACAAAAAAACACTCTTATTGCCAGTGAACTTGGCTGTTTTACAGAATTAGACAGTACATCAAGTGTCAAAAACCAAACAAGCAGCAGAAAGGTTTCTTTAATGCACGCACAGATAAAGTATATGTTTTTCTGCAAGACTCTGCAAGGTTAGGAGTAAAGTGAGTGCTATGCATTGCTCCTCTGTGAAAATGACAGCTCAGTAGAAGAGGATGGTTGTGAGGACCAGTGCAGGTCATTAGCCTGCTGAAATACCTCTGGCTTAATTTATTTCTGAAGTGATTATGACTGCATGATAGGCTAATTACGAACTCTGCTTAACATTTCCCAGAGACTGTTTGTAAAGCATTAACTTCAACTGATTAAGTGTGGAATCCTTGATGAGTGCTCGCCTGTGTGTTTGACAGAAGAATTTGCACTACAGCTGCATTGAAACTCTGCATTTAGGCATTCCATTGAAAGATGAGCAGTCGAATGTGCACGTCTCAATTTACATGAAAGGCCACTAACGACTGTGTGCACGCAGGCAAAAACAAACAATTCTTCCACATAAAGTAACAGGCCATTAAGTAAAAATCTGAAACCTGCTATCAAAAAGGAAAGGATTTGCGTCATGTAATTTTTTTTACTTAGTATCATCTTAGTATCATATTTTGTCCGTAACCTTTTCTGCTTAACCTATTTGCCTACACTGATTTGATTTTGTCTGTTTCACCATCATCCTCATTCTCCATCTTTTCCTTCCATCTTCCTACTGTCCACTTATCCGATTCTTAAAAGTCATCCCAGGTTAGTCGGAATGTCACATCACTCAAGTGTGCCCTCTGGGGCAGCTCTTGTTATTTTAAGGGGTCATGTACATTTATCCAAGCAATGAATAAAGAAGCACCCAGAGGCCCGAAGAGCCATGAATGAAAGGATGGAAAACATTTACTTTGGAGGAGTATGCTTTAACATGGAGCCTTTTTAAAGGTTAAAGGTCAAAAATAGTTCGCCATCGGTCATTGGCTGACTTTAGGCCTGGCGCAGTGGCCTTTCGACTCCTGCTCACTGAAAGGAAATAAGGTAGTATACTGCAAATTTCAGGGTTCATGTATGAATGTTACTACCAGAAAAAAACAAAAACTCTGACACATAACTGATAGAGCAGCAAGCTGAATCTCTACTGAAATTCACATTAATGAGGTTCTTATGGGGTCAACAGCTCCTTAAGGTGGTCTGACACCTAGTCAATTGTGAGAGGAACTGTGGAGAGACAGATTAATAACCATGACTTCTAAATGGATGCTATTTGAGTCCTTGTTTTGGTTATATATTTTGATTTTTAAGTATGTAAACATTTTAATTAAGTCAAGAGGTATTCTTATGCACACACAGGGAAAAAAATCAAGTGAAAGAAAGTCTATTTTGGGTTTTTTCTTCTTTTTTTTCTCTTTTTTCCCCCATTAGCTGCTGCCTGGAATGCTTGCAGTGGGTGCAGTGCTCATTAAGCAGTGATATAAAGCACAATCTCATAATGACTAAAGATCTGTTGTCTGGTAAGCACTAACAAAACGATTGATTCGTAAGCAGAGGAAGAGAGAAGGCCAAGAGGAAAAGGAGAAATTATAATGAGAGTGTGAGAGAGGGAGGGAGAAAGAGGCATTTAGTTGGCAGACAGTTTCCTGATTCAGCCAGGCTGGAGAGCAGGGGTAGCTGTCTTCTTCCATGTACCTCATCTATCACTGCCTACTTCTAGGAGACTCACCCATTTCCACTACCACACACAGATGGAAGGGAGGGAGAATTCAATCTTTCCCTGCCTCACAGTCATCTGCAGAAATGCATTCGTTCACCCTTCACGACAGGGCCACAAAACCTGCCAATAATTGTGCGCCGGGGCAGGAAAGAATGACTGCAGGTAACTAAGCTTTTCTCACGTGATCTTTTTTCAATCTGTAAAGTCCCACCAGTAGATTAGGAACAAGTGGAAACACGATTTGAAAATTGCACTGGTCTTTGAAAGCAGGCATCCTGTGACACTTGTGGAACACTCACATGCACTATGTGTTTCAGAAGCTTGGAGACAAATTCAGCAAGGAATTACACCCTTTCCTTTTCAGGAAAAATAATTAATAACATCTTTTACAATCATTGCCAAGCATTGACCACAACGCTCACTTACAGTATGGTGATATCACAAACCTGCCTATTTAAAAATTTAGTAGACAGTAAGCCAATATTAGCATTCATTTGGAGTTGCTCGTGTAAGTGATTATTAACATGACTTTCCCTTTTTTTCATGATTCCATCATTTGTCAGAAATCTGCTGCCACTTGGAGGAAGAACCCCACAACAAAGTGGAAACAGCACACATCTTACACACAGTATAGGCGCCGCTACAAAGGTGAGATGACTGACACTAGTCTGAAAATATCTCTGTAAACATCTGGTGGAAAGGGAACGCCATAAGCATTCATTTTCACAGTTTGTTTGTTCTTTAGAATGTTTCTTTGCTGTCCGCCAACTCCTGAGAGAGATTCTGTTAAACTGTTAGTGCTCCATTTTTATCACCAGCTATGCACTAGTCTCTCTGTTTTTTAAGCACTGAACAGGTAGCAAGACACTGTAGCAAATAATATTATAATATGGTGTTTAGAGCAACAGTGCATCGTGGCAAACATCTGGATGCCGAAGGTTGCACGTGTGCTGAAAACTTGAGAAAGTATAGTCCCATAAGACCTGCAAATTTATGATAATTTACTTTCATATTGTAAAGCATTTATTATCTTTAAATCTACATAATTGTTGCTCTAAACATTTAAGACATTTTTAGCATAAGAGAAAAACTGTGCAGCTCCAGGGCCTCGGGGGAATGTTTTGATGACAATGAACTGTTTTGTTCAAGTTGTAATTTATTTATTTGATGTTTATGTTTACATGGGATTCAGATGTTGGTGCAAGCCTTCATGTTGGCATCTGCTCCCCATCAGAACATTATTTATAAGGAAATTCCAGATTAATATGCAGTCTGGCTCTCCCCTTGAAAACAACAGGCTCGTCATCAGACTGACAGGCTATGAAATCCTTCCGTGCTGAGCACCTTCAAACACAGAGTCGACCTTTTCACCAGAACTGTCTACATCAGGCCAGAACAAGGGGACGATGATCACAGCGTTTCAAATAAAACTATCTCCCTCTGGTGAATGCCAACACACGTGTGCTGACGTCCAGACTCTTCTTTTTCCCTCTCCGTTTCTCACCGCTCTTTCTTGGTTATTTGCATAATCCCTGTGACTCTGTGATTAATAACTCCTGTGAGTGATTTGCATATCTATGCTGAAATTGAGGACAGACATTCACACAGTAAATACAGTCCAGCAAATAAATAAATAAACTAAAAATGTCGAATGTGTGTTTTTTTGTTTTGTTTTGTTTTGTTTTTTTTGATCTTCAGGTAGACAGACAAATGTGGAATGTTCTTAGGTTAAAACACACATAAATGTCCGGGAACAGACACACACATTTTAAGGGGTGCTTTCTAACGCCGCCTGCAATCCTCTTCTTGAGTCCTTTGCCCCTGGCACGCATAGAAAGGCTGGGAAAACAGAGACCTAACTGCTCCAGCGGTTCCTTGCAGCAGAGGATGATACAACAGCCCCAAAAATGACCAAGGCATCCAAACAGGCTCTGATTAAACCATTTTTTGACCAGTGAAGGCAGATTAGGCGTTAGAGACTTGTATTTGCTTCAACAGTGCCCCCCAGTGGGAAGAAAAATCGGCTCCTCCTAATTTCTGCTTGATTTACCATCAGATCACTGCACTCTGCAGATGTTATCAACAAGTTAAAAGTCCATTAAGACTGCACTTATTGCATCACAACAGTAAATAACTGGGGAAGCTGAATATTTCCATAACTGCAATGTTTTCAAACAAGATATTTATCTGTAGTCGACTCAGTGACTGAAATAGGCAAAAATATATTCACATATCCAGTGAGTCCTTTTGATTTATGTCAGTAAAGCTTGATAAATATTTTCTGCAAACTCTACCATTATTTCACTGCCATCTAAAAATAGCCCCACTCTAGCTCCTTTAATTAAGCAATAAATTTAATCGAACTATAATTACTCCAGTTTTCACAATGAATATTTTAATGAAGAGCTTTACAGTCCCGCACAACCCTGTAAACAATAAGTGGCTATAAACAATGGATGGATGAATGCATGGGTTTGGTTTTCAAGCATCTGAATGCTTCTGTACTAGGATGTTTTGGGGATTTGGGATGAAAACAAGAAACCTTTGAGGTTTAATTTTACGAGCAGCACATTGAGTCTCACCACCGTGAGGCCATGTGCGGTGGGTGACTGAGTTGTGCACACGCCTTCTCATGCAAACAAATTCTCACTGTCCCTGGGAGACCAAAGGCTGGAAACGACAAGCCTGCAATGAGGTAATGACATTTCCTCCTGCGTAATGTGGCCAAAGGCATCTCTTTCTCTCTCAGACGACACGACAGAGATATCTGGCCAGCTCCGGTGACAAGCCCTGCTCTAATCGGCAGGTACAGCTTTCACTGCAGCTCTGGACCGAGCCACAGAGTAGCAGTTAAATAATTGAACAGGTGCAATATGTTGAGGCAGGGCGGGGGGAGGTTCGGTAGTGTGTGGGGTGTGGGAGGGTTCAACCAAAATGTCTGCAGTGTCCTCTGCTTGGGGTAAAATTCATCAAGTGTTGGTTTGGGGAAAATGTCAAAGTACTTGCCTCACCTTTTTTGGTCCACAAACATGCTCCCTTCCACTTTATTCCCCCAAGGGCATTCGCTGTCAGCAGCTATTCTTTCTCTCTCTTTTTTTCCTACCTTTCATTTCTCAATTTTTTTCAAAACATGGTCCCTTCGTGCCAGATTTTGGTCAAACACATTATTTATTATCATGTCTTTGGTTTTGCTTTCAGTTTTCCATCAAGTATCCAAGTTGCCACGACAAGAAACCGGGATGCCATGCTGGCATTTCATTCTCATCGTGCTTCATGTGATCAACAGCTTCATGGCCATACCGATTCCTGATTTCATGGAAAAGGTATGGCCATGAAGCTGTTGA
>VUQK01043371.1:5737-16002 GCA_015106715.1 Bujurquina vittata | reverse complement strand
CACACACACACACACACACACACTGTCTTGCTTACTGTCTCTCCTCATGTTCCCCCTCTTTCCCCCCTTTTTTCAGTGTTTGTTTAGATGCAATTGAAACAAAATTAAAGGACACACCCATTTACAAGATACAAAAAAAGACTTATAATTAAATGTATTTGAATGTTATTTAAATATGTCCTGAGAGCTTTACTATTATTTTATTTTTCTCTCCCTAAAGCACTGCTGTAACTGGGTATCAAGTCCAGAGCCCTTGGACACATCACTGGAGCCCATGATGCCAGACTGCCCCAGGGTCTCTGCAGGTACCAAGCTGTGTGTGAATACACTCCATAAATATTAGCAGTATTCCTCAGTATCTGTGCATCACAACATAATTGGGATCCCCTTCACTTTCCAGTAGTGATGTTGTAAAAAAAATAAAAACACAAAAATAAATAAATTAGATTCTCCTCATTTTAAGGCTGTTGGACTATGAAGCATTGGCACGCAAGTTGCTGGTTAAAGTTTGTCAGATATTTGCAAGCAGGGAAGAGGCACTGTGTCAATGATAGATAAGTCAGGTATTTTTTTTCTGCAGTAATGCTAATCACTAAAAAAAATAAAGACCAGTGATTTCCACACTCAGGTATACTGAAAATCAGCTAAATATTTAGAAACTATAACCACAGATTATTTAGTGTGAAAATGGAAGGTAGTTTTTCATCCCTGGTTTAATTATAAGGTGGAACTTAGGACTGTCACAGAGCATGTGCCACTGCAGCTAAGTGATTTTTAAAATAATAAAAAGCAATAATGCCTGATGTGCAGACTAAAAATAGACTCTTCAGTAATTGTGCATTTTTTCCAGCAGTGACTTAAAGCAGTGTTCATGTGCAACTTATCAGAATTCAGTCACTGCGGGATGGTGTGTACTTAGTGCAAGTTCTCCCTGTTTGTGCACATGTGTCTAGGTAATGTGTACATCCTACTTCTTAGTAGGACTGATTGAGAAGTATCATTGTTAAAAAAAACAGTGGCACTGAAGCAGTGGCAGATTATCTTGAAACACAAATACAGGGGTTGAATCACCAACACTGCAGAAATTTACTGTTTGAGATCATTTCTATTTTCATCTTCTTTGTCATGCCCTCTCCTTTTTTTCATCATCCATTCTGTCTCCTATATTCATTAATCCTTTCCTGTGGTGTTTGGCTTCCTGTCCTTGTGCCCTCTCTGTGGTTGACTGGCCTTGATGATGTCACGTCCATCATGAGAATGTGTCCTTAATGTAGGATTAGGGATGAAAGCTGTAATCCTCAACATGACCGTTGATAAGAGATGATGATTGCAGTGTTGTTTGAAGTGACACACACACATACATACACGCACACACACACACAGGCATGCTCGCACAGAGAAAAAAAAGAAGTCAAGCCTTAAACAGGAAGCAATATATCTGTCGCTGGTATTAAAAACACCTGTTTTTACTTTGGTACAGTGTTACACACAAATATACTCGAACACTCACATTCTTGGCTCTTCCCTCATTTCCATCTTCACTCAGGATCCTCTGCTTTGTGATTTTATTCTCTTCAAAGATCCTTCCTGACATCATGGTGAATGTATAGGTCATCTTACACATGCTCCACATGTCTGTGAATACATCTCTAGCACTCCTATCTCATCTTGCCCACTAAAACTGCATGTTCCACATGGAGCTGTGTGGGTGGGTGGCCTTAACATCTACGAGTGAATCAGCTCCTTGAAATGTCATCTAGCCTTCAATACAAAACCCATGCTGTATTTCATGCTCAAATGTCAGTTTTTTACTTTGATGATTTATGTCTCTTCTGCTCCTTTTCTGTGACTGCTGTTGGTCAAAAGACAGCAACAGTTGTGCCAAAATATTGAGGTCACCTTTTGAAACTGTTGGCATGTCTAACGTCATCCAAACGCAGACCTGTCTGACACGGGGTCCATCCATATGTATGCACTATTGACTTCTGCGCTATTGACTTTTGCTACTTTAACGAAGCTGAAAAGATCTAGATCTCTAGTCTGTTAACAGAGCTGCCAACTCGGCTTGTCTCTGGTCTTTTAGTGGACACTTCTGATGTCAAAGGTTGGTTTAGTCATCTTTGTGTCCCTGGCAGCCTGGCAGGTTCACAAGCAGCAGCTATTGTGGTGAGAGTCACACAGAGCAACAGAGGTGACAAGGTTGAAAGAAGGTTGAAGGAAGGCTGTCAGGGCATCGTGGCCCCACACTTCAGTCAACACAGATACAGCTTCCAGCAGTCACTTCTTCTGTTATGATGACTTTGCTGTAGTGTGGATATGTATGTGCGTGTAGGTGCTGCTAATTGAGGTTAGCGATAAAGCCTCTCAGTAACAGGAAACAGATGAGTGAATCCTTGTTATCATACACGCACATGCATGTGCACATATGAAAAGACAGACATCCCAACATGAACCAATGCTCTTCTATGTAGCCAGACTGAGCAAGGCCCTGGGTAACTTGGCTGCTACAGAGAAGGGCATATAATCATTCACTTAAGAGACACACACACACGCACACACACACATGCACTAAGTGATGTCTGAAGGCTTGGAGGGTATTGGTCAAGCAGCATTGATAGGTGAATGAGTTGAAGGGTGAGTCTTACCATTGTTCTTTTGGTCTCCTGCGTCCATTCCTCTTTCTCAATAATAAATAATTCTTAAAGGCATTAAAATCCTTCTTGGTTTCTCACTTTATTTAACTGCTTCGTCTCTCCTTTGCACACCTCTTGCCTCTCTTCATGTGCAGTGAGAAATGTGGATTGTGTTTGATTGTGATTGTTTTGGCAAAAGGGTGCAAGGAGAAGTGGGTACTCTTCCTAATCATCTGTGAAGCAATGCTGATATACCATAATATGTTAATATTATGGTATACTTTCTGGGAGTCTTCGCTAATATATCAGTTTCATTTTCATTGGAAAAAAGCCTGGATCCTTCCCCTTCTTCTGATTGTCCTGCTTTCCCCTCTCATTACCTTTTTTCCCCATGATTATCAAGGATTTATTGTTTGTTTGTTTGTTTGTTTGTTTTGTTATTCGTTTGTTTTGTTTTTATTTTATTTATTTATTTTTATTATTTTATTTTATTTCTTGCACAAGAAATTTGTTCCCCCAAAGAAGGTCATTGCTCTGGCATTTGGCAGGGGCCTGGCACACTTGCAGAATTTTATCAGTTAGCAGCACACTGAACACAGGCTAAATATGCAGATAAAGTGGAACCAATCTCTTTCTGGAAAAGCTCCCTTTGTGTGTTTGCGCATGTGTGTTTTGGAGTCAGAGCAAGGCTGACAGAAATAAGTTGAGGAGTCGGGTGCTTGTTAATGTGGGGGTTGCGCAAGCCGTCCCAACATGTAATCATGCCAAACCTGTGTTGCTGTTTAGATGCCAAGAAAAGGATAAAATTTGAAATTGGAGAGAATGAAGGTGATTAGAAATAGATGGAATGAAGAGAGAGAAAAACCTGGAGAGTACTGTGTGCAATTTGCCTTGTTTGGAGTTTTTTTTCCTTTTTCTCTGAGACTGAAGATCATTCATTTATCAGTAAGGCTGTACTTTCAAAGGTGGGAAAACCCCTTTGCTAATAATACACCAATACATAAAAGCACACACATGAACACACAACTTCCTCTTGGGTGATTACTCATTGTCCAAGCTGATTATTAATTACAAAGGGAGAGCTCTCTGAAGGTAAACACTGATTAATGGCTAACAAAAGTAAGTTAATGTCTTACCTGTACTTTAATTACCAACCATGCTCTAGTACAAGCGTACCAGCACAATGCTGTAATTAACTATAATGGACTCCAGAATGGGAGTCACTTTCATTTCCTCTACAACATATATATGCATTGTATGTACTTTTTTGATGTTCCCTATCATGAATGAAAATATGCTGGCAATGGGACAGAAAAATAATAAATTGTAATGGAAATGAGAAATTTTTTTATGCTATGACATGGGGGGACACTGTCCCTTGAAATAAAAGCAGGCATGCTGACACACACGCACACACACACACACACACACACACACACACACACACACACACACACACACACACACACACACACTGTCATGCTTTTATTGCAAATTTGTTTTATCCTGCTCTAGGTTTGACTTGACTGTAACCCTCACCTCCCTGATCCATGCATCACTGACTGTGAAACACCTCTAGCTTTCTGCACCTCTTCAACACACACAAACATCAATCGCACACACACAAACACACACAGTGTTTGATTGATGTTTGTGTGAGTTGATTTAGGAAATCTAGACCCACTCAAATGAATCTCACCTCCTCCAACCTGTTTTTTCAGCTTGGTAGGGTGGAAGTCCGCTCCCGCCGTAGAAGGTCACATGGAAGTGTGTATTATGTGTGTGTCTTAATGCGTGTTTTATGTGTGTGTTTTCACATATGTATTATGTGTTTTCTTAGCCTGAATAGCACACTCTGTGCCAGAGTTGCAGGATGTAGACAGGTAAAGTCAGGTGAACTGGATGCTAACCTTTGATCTGGATCCAGAGGGTGAGGACATTGTCTGGGTCACATTGCCAGAATAATCATAATCATGTGGAAAATCCTGATGTTTAAGCTTACAGTAAATACATCATACTGTTCCCTCGCGGCAATACACGCCAAGCTTATGATAAGAGCTTTCCTTTGACATATGTTGTGAGTACTCTGAAAGAAAATGATTAGTATTTTTTTTTCATAATTTTACAACCATTAAAAAATTATTTTGAAAGATTTTCATTGTAACAGCTGAGAAAAAAAAATATCTTCACTTGGTCCTGAATAATTGTGTTTGAGAGTAGAAAAAGTTTGGCATACTGTGTTTACATTACATTTACATTTTATTCAGATGAAAGATCAAGGTGAACAGTCACCTTGGTGACATCTCTGAAACAAATCTGCTAGTGAGTAGGTAACATATTTTAGCACTAAGGTTAAAATACCCAATTTGAATTAAATAGATTTTTTTATAATATAGAATCATTCTGTCATCTTTACTTTTGCAGTGTCCCAACTCTTCTGGACAAAGACTTATAAAAATTGCTAGGAAATGACCTTGAGGACTCTCTCTCCTGCTCCTTAGCTTTCTATCAGCAAGCCACGCTATTGTATGGACCTATGTCTATGTCATGTTTATTTGCAGTCACATGACTAATACTTGGTTGTTATTAGCCTTAGCGGCTACGCATGGTGGTGGTAGCATTATGCTTGGGGATGCCGCTCACCTTCAGGAACAAGGACATGGCACCAGGGATGAATCAATCCAAATACAGATGACTTTGATGAAAACTTGTCCCAAACTGTATGCAACTTCAAACTGAGGCAACAGTTTACCTTTCCGTCTGATAATGAACCGAAATACGCAGCTAAGGCAATGTTAGAGTGGCTTCAGGGCAAATATCGGACTGTCCTACAGTTGCTCCACCAAAGAACAGAATTTTTATGTTTTTTAATTTGTTATTATACGCTATCAAATTTTGTTGGCAGAATTGCAGACTTTATTCACTTAAAATGAACTCTGCGCAATAGTGCAAAAAATTAAAGTAGTGCAATACTTTCTCAAACCACCGTATATACAAGAAAAACATTGACAAGTACCGATTCTGTTGGTCATCATCTATATATTTTGGAATAGATATATGCAGCCTATCAATAAGTGTATGTGACATCCACATAAAGTGAGATATATAATATCAGCGCATATCCTTAAACAGTTTAAGCTACTGTGATTATGCTAACCACAAGCATGTCTGAAAAACCCGGTCTGTAGTCTTCTGTTCAGCCCTGCACTAGGTAAACTCCAGAAGGCATTTTTCTTCTCCTTATTACTCATACTCTACCCATCATCCCAGGAAGGAGAAGAAAGGAGAGAGACAAAAAGGGAAGTAGCCTGGCATGCATAAATGAAAGTTCAACAAGGTTCAATGAAACACTTATACAATTTGCCGCAATATAGTGGGGTTTTATAATCTCATTATCATCTTAGTGCCAGATTTGCCCATGAGGGCCGTTCCGTATTCAGTGTTATTAGCTCCTTAGATTTGTCCATTTGTCCTTCTGCTACTAGCCTTGCAGCCAATCACTGGGACAGAATCTTTAATAAATACCCCCTCCTTTTTGCTTTATCTCCACTTTTATTTTTTCACTTGCCTTACCTTCTACATCTTAATTTATGCCTTTTTTTTACTTTTATTTGCTATGGGGCCCACACCAACTATTATTCCAGTAATTACTGTATAAGTTTCTTTATGTAGTAGTAATTTCTCTTTAAAGACATCTGTATCTACACTATAGTATATTCACCTTTATATTGAATACATTTTGATATAAATCTTAATATGTGACTTAAAGACTTTAAGTTTTTTCATCTAAATTTAAATAGTAATCTTCACAAGACGGTTTCCTCTCTGTACGCTTTAAATGAATGGTTACGCAAGTTTGTTTATCGTGATTGTATTTTTAATCTTCTTTATCAATCAAAGCTCTTTTTTTAACTCTGATTATTCAGGGTCAGATGGGGGCGCTAATGTGCAGGGTACAGTAGAGCAGTCCACTTGCTGCTTTTCCCAAGCCTCTTAGCTGATGTGGGCAGTGTCCATCCTTGGTCACTCAGGGCATCCCCAGATTAGTGCTTCATGGACATGGATCTCATTTGCCCATATGGCCTCTTCTCATTGAGTCGATATAGGCTTTAATCCGCCCAGCCTTTATCCCTGACCTCGACATGTGGCAAACTACTTAGGAAAAAAAAACACAAACCCTGCATATACAACATTTGATTGCTGCATCATCAACAGGATCAAAAGTAAAGATCATGATGAAAAAGTCTAGTGGATTCTTGATCATCAGAACCTGTACAGGATTCTAGATACTTTTATTAGATACTCTTGTGATTTACTCAAAAAGTAGGGAAAACGATAAAGAAACACTGGGTTCTCGCTTTGTATGGAATTAATCCAATCAACCCCAAAGGGGCACAGTAAATCCTAACCACTGCTAGCATTATGATTCTTAGTAACTGCCTCCATCCAATAGTGTCCCAGTATTACTGTCCAGTCAGTAACACAGCACAAGTTGCCACCCAGCAGTCACAACTATACTGTTAACTGTGAAGTAACCCAGTTGTGATGATACTTCTCATCTTTATTGGTATGACTTTGTGCTGATGAGACTATAACCAGATAAAATAGGAAGACTTCATATTGGCACTTTGATGACATTTTTAACATCAACATTATTATAATTAGTAGTAATATTATTAATAGTAGTATTAGTATTATTATACATAATCCCATTTTAGTCCAAATACTGTAAATATTTTGGCAGGAAATGTAGAATTTCTCACTTGTGCTAGTTTAGTTGATAGGATAAAGTAGATTAGTTCATGGAGAGATTATATGAAAGTATCACCAAAAATCCTGGTATGTTCACGTTACCCAAAAAAATAAATAAATAAATAAATTCTACAGCAGTAAAATTCAAGGTTAAGAACATGATGATTGGTATGTAATTTGTTTCTAAAAAAAAAAAGAATATACTGTAATGGACTTTAAGTCCATGTAAAGCAGTGGGGCAGTCATGGCTTAGGAAGTATAGTGGGCTGGTCCCTGTCTCTTCAGTTTGCATGTTGTTGGAGTCTTGGGCAAGATACTGAACCTTGAATTCATGATGCATCCATTGGCATGATAAGTTAAATCTTTAAAGAAAAATAATACAGTGCTGTATGTTTGTGCGCATAAATGGGGAGTGTTTGGTTAAACATGACTCCTAGTTACAATCAATTTATTAAATATATATTTGTTATATATCTAGTTTGTTAGTACTTTGTAGACAAATTTGAAAAACAAAAGTTGATATTCTAAATCCAAAACAATGCAGGAAAATAATAGAGGAAGGTGATGAAACATGGTGTTTTTTTTCATTATCAAAAAGTACTGTATTCTAATTTAGTTTGTGCTGGAAATTGGTTGTTAACTCTAGACTAACATTAGCTAGTGCTGCACCATGTTGGTGCTGTATAGGGGTGCAAAACGCTAAAAAAAGAAGAAAAAAAAACACCGCAGTAAAGCATTCGGAAGTGAAAATAAGCGTTGCATGCTTTGGATTTTTGAGAAAAATCTGACAGTGGAGGTGGGTACTCACATTGTCTCTGCCACAAAGAACATGACTGAACAAATAGGTTACAGATAATTCAGGTTTGAAAAGATTGATTTCTTGCAGCAGCAGAATATAATTAGAGTTTTTGTCTAGTCTCTAAGCTCATCACTTCCTGCAAAATTGATAAATACAGAAATCCGGAAGTTATGAGTAAACATCCCCTCGAGCATACAGGTGAGTGCGGAGGTGTTGTAGGGTTTGAAACAGCAGACAGGGCAGCAGTGAAGCTGACACTGACTGACATGAGAGACAATCAATTTTGTCCGTTTTTAAATAAACAGACAAATTGACTTGGTGTTTTTTATATACGATGTTCCTAAAGTGAGGCTTGTTACATGTGTGTGAAGGCCGAGCTGCTAGAGTTGCCTATTTATTCGTCTTTGTAGCTACTGAATTAAGTTAAGAGAGTTAATGTGGACTAAGTCGCCTACTATTTACAAGTGCATAAAGCAACTTACATTCATTGTTGGGCAAGTACTGCCCAGCAATGGTACAGAAAATGCCAGCAGGACATGAGGATGAAGCTCCCACTCAACAGTAGATGGCTTTTGAAGTTTTAACCTTATAGTGTTTTAGCAGGGGTCATGCGAAAAGAAATGTCCATGACATGGTTAGAGTTGGGTAATTATTAGCTAATGCTAGATAGTGCTCGCTAGCTAGATTAGTTAATGAAAATGAAGTTTTTGCTGTAATATTAATTAAGGGGTGTTAATTTTTCCAGCACAAAGGAGGCTTAAAGCAAAACGTCAGGCCCATTATTCTACTCATCTAATAATGTGCTCATTCAGGAACGTTATACATCTTTTAGAAATTCCTACCATCTGGAAAAGTCAGCATGTTTAGACCTTTTTATCTGAACCTGTTTAGATAAATTATGGCAGCAGTTTTATCACCTCTCTTCTTTGGACAGTTACATTATAATTAATTGCACATTTAATGTGGATGCTATGAATTGTTAAAAAATGCACATCGCTTTAAAAGGAATACACATAACTACCATATTACAGAATAAAAAAATAGTCACCCTGGAAACTCCTTGAGACATAATCAGCTTCAAATTATGCTCATTTTTCTTTTTTCTAAGAAGAAAATTTGATTGTATTTATATAATTATGTAAACAAAAGTGATGGTAGATACAGTGGCTAACCAGGTATTGGGTATGCAGCAGTGACCTTGAATCCTCTTCTGTGCTCCATGTTGACAGATGAAAACTTTATTAACCAGCCATCTTCAGGACAGCAGACAAATCACCCATGAAGCCAGTGTGTTTTTGTATTAAGAGTATATAGCAATTAGAGGATCTTTTTTTTTTCTCCATTGAAAGCACCAAGGAGAAGAAAGGGGTAATAAACACAGCTTGTTTGTGGCATAGCAAGCAGTAATTATGAAGTGCTCAGAGAGTTGTTGTGCTTATTGTGCCTGGGAGTAATGAGATAGGCTGTGTTGATCCCTAACTGATGCTATGGCTCCTAATCCTCATCCCTCTTCCTGCTTCTCTTGTTTATCCTCCAACATCCCTTTGACTGTCAGTGGCCTGTCACTGCTCCGGGTTGCACCAAGTGAACTTTGACCTGTATGTCAACTGACTTTTCAGCTTTGAAAATGGTCTGGCACTGAGTTAAAGCACAAAGCAACAAATGAGTTATAAAGACCAGTGTTATATGTTTTCCTCAGTGTTCAAGCTTTTGTTTAACTACCGTACATGTTCATCTTTAAAACAATTGCCTTGATTTTTTTATTAGTCTCTCTTAGTTCGCATTTTCCCAATTGTCCTATTTGTCTTAAGAGGTCATCCATGTTATGCTGACCGGCATGCATATTTCTGGCCAAGGAACATATTTTGAAGTCCTGTTATATAGTGTCTGTGTTCTCTGGGAGATTCTGGAATCTTGGTTAGGGCCAGTGTTGCTGTCACTTCTTTCCACTTTATTTTTTAGCCTTTTTTTTTTTTTTTTTTTTTTCTTTTTTTTTTTTTTTTGTGGAGGAATTTTTTTTTTTTTTCTCTTTTTTTATTCTCCGTTTTTTTTTTAAATGCATTTTTTTCCCAATTTTAAAA